>JAJJWW010016268.1:0-36816 GCA_023531295.1 Papaver armeniacum
GGGGTCATCCAATCATGCTTATGGAGTTGGATCATGCGATCAGATCATATCCGACCGATACGGTCGGTCAGGATGCTCAATCGGGCTAATATAACACACCGAGAGGGGCTCAATCGGGCTAGTATAACACACCGAGAGGGCTCGGGCTAGTATAACACACCGAGAATCATCCGTACGGGTATTTCGTACATGGTTTCATTATAGTGCTTGGAGGTTCGTGTTACTCTGTAAGAGTAACACTCGGTCGTCATGCCACAACGATAATGAGTCTTTGGAAATACAAAGGCTGATATGAAATTCCACGAGGAAGGGATTGTTGCTACATGCTCCAACACGGAGGAATTTCATGTATTCACGAGAATGGGATTGTTGCTACATGCTCCATTCTTGGTGAATTAAGTGAGGGAGTATCCAACACTTATAAATGGCTTTATCTTTTACAAGATGTCGCCGCATGATTTTTTTAGGTCTTTTACAAATTTAACCTTAAACGAAAATCCACCATCAACATTAAGTCCCCGCCTAGCACATAATGGTTATACTATTGTGTGGTAGGCATGAGATGGTGACATACATAAACGTAAGAAGACAAGATAAAGAAAGTCTACCCTGAGGGGTTCCGGCCGTGGGTAATCCTCCATACCCGTGGTCACGGAGTCTTTCTGACGGCTTCCTCCCTTAGGTGCTTGAGCTAGGGTAGTATTCTTCTTGCTAGAACTCCGGTGTGGGTGCTTTATACACTGCCGGTTGAATCGCTAGAATCCGGATGACCTTCTCGATTCTCGATTAGGGTTCACAAGAAAACTTTCGACTCGGTCGGTGTTGAATCCTCATTCATCAAAGCCGCAATCATTTTAGGGTTTCCTCAAAGCATATGTGCAGGTGTAGAGAATTTTGAACCATTTTTTTACGTTTTTTGCAGTAGAGCTTCCTTGCTAAAAATTTGTTTCCCCATCATGTCTAACAACAGTGGATCGTCTTCTTCATACCATCCAAGATCTTCCGTTAAACGTGCACGACCTGCGTCTGAGCTTCATGATCAGTCCCTGTTCGTGTTCTCCGAGTCAAGAAGATCATACCGGTTTTGTCTTTTCTTCCTTTTCCGAACCATTGTTTGTTCTTCATAACGGTCGGTAAATAATCCTTTCATTCTTTGCGAGAGATATCCTAGGAACATGTGTGACGATCGTTGATGACGATGACTTAACCACTCCTCTTCCTTCAAACTCAAATACGCTTACCCATGTGAACCTTGAAGACGCCGACTTGGGTATCTCATCTTATGAATATCCAAATGCAGGTCTTTCATTCGATGTCCGCATGAAATGTTTATCCTCTAGCTACCGAGATGTCGGTGGATTCCTGGTGCGGAAGGAGTTTGTGCCTTTGTACACAAAGTTATGGAGGAAGTACGGCCATATCGCAACAAACGTGGTCCGACACTATTCCTCCCGCTTTGGTCACATGATAAACCGCCTTCTTCCCATGATTCTTTGAGATGGAGAGTATTTCTATCCGCAACGTTCTTTGAATCAAGCCTCGAAAAGTGGGAGAATATGGTATCTACTGTGAATCCATGGAGTTCAATGTGGGTCGGTTGCGGCGACGTCTTGATATCATCAAGGTTGATCGAAATTTGGTATCCTTGTAAATGTTGTTCCTTCTGCTGCGAAGGCTATTTTGGAAGAGGAGAAGGCTCTGGCTGCGAGAATCGTAGAAGGTAGAGCTGGCCGTGCGGGACTTGAAGAAAAGAACGGAAAGATATCACACTAGATTTGGAGATGATGCTCTCAAGGAACTATAATCTTCTAGACGGCCTCTTCTAAACTTCATTCCTTTATTGTTAATGACATTTATGTCAAAAGTTTTTAAACGTCTTTGGAATAAACTTCATTGGTTTTGATTGGTGAAATAGGTTTTCATTGACACATCTCTCGAATATAATTGATGATTCAAACATGTAATGAAAATAAATGCTGTATTGTTGACACTGAAGAGACGGTGGTCAGGCATGATATGCCTTGAGCCACTTTCCATTGATAATTGCTTCCAGCTTGCCTCCGTCTACCTTAATGATCTTGTAGTAGCCGGTATAGTAAGCCTTGGTGACTGCGTAGGGACCTTCCCATTTTGGTGAGAATTTTGGTGCAGACATGTCTTGTTGGATATGTTTGGCCGTTTTCAAAACCAAATCTCCCACTTTGAAAACGCGTGGTTTCACAATTTTGTTGTATGCCCTGGAAATCCGATTCCGGTACACTGAGCGTGTTCTTCTGCTTTATTCCTTCTAAAATCCAAAGTGTCTAACTCTGCTATTCTAGAGTCAGAGACTTCAGCCTCGTTCCAATGGATCCCGGTTGCTGCTGCAATCCTGGCTGATGGGATTCTGATCTCTGCTGGGAGAATTGCATCCGCTCCGTAGACAAGTGAGTACGGTGAAACCCCAATGGAGCTTCGGGTGACGTGACGAGACGCCCATAGTGCCATTGGCAACTGATCATGCCATTCCCTAGATTGTCGTGTACCGTTCGGCTGATGATCCGGATCAATGTCTTGTTGGTACATTGTCCCTAATTATGTAGGGATTTTATTAGTTTAGAAATATCTTTTATTTTAGGTAATAAGTATTTTGATAGTTTTGGAAATAATTAATTGTTCGGGTAGAGTTATCTATCTAAGGAGCTCTATGTTTTAGTATTAGACAGTCTTGGATGAATTGAAAAAGTAGTGTTTTCCTCGAGAGTGGTATCTCGGAAACATGAGTTTTAGATATTAGTTCTATTCAACGCTTCCTCCCTGCATCAATGTCACAGGTGTCTCGCCATTCACTGGTGATGGTGTTCGCTCTTTTGTCCCAGAAAAGGCTATCTCTAGTGCGGTTTCACGAAAGCGTACTAAATATTTGTACAAGTGCGTTTCACATGGTTTTGGTCTTCGTCCTTGCTTTCTCTACTTTAGGGGAACTTGGTGAAGATACTTTGGGTTTCTTCAAGCGACTGAAGAATTGCCTTGTTAGCAATGATGCTAGTAGTGGCTTTGGTAGTTTCATTTCTTATAGATTTGGCATTGCTATTCAGAGGGGAGTTGGAGCCCATCTTGTTGCTAGGTTACCAACCAAAAGCTTTGTATAAGTTATAATTAAAAATAATTTATGGAATAAAATAAAATAATTTATATTTTTTTGAATCTTTTATAATTTCATGTATTTATTATAGAAAATACAGAAAATAAAAAAAAAATACTATATTAATTCTTACATTTATGAATAAAATAAAATAATCAATTTAACGTATTTCTGGATAAATTAATGAGATTTATATTTTTAAAATCTTTTGTAAGGAAAAAAGAAGAAAAAGAATATAGAAATGACAGAAAGATTCCTATATTAATCTTTTATAATTTCATGTAGCTATTATAGAAAATCCAGAAAATAATAAAAAATACTGTATTAATTTCGTACATTTATGACTGGAATAAAAAAACCAACCTAAGTTTTAAATTTGTAAAATCTTTTGTAAGGAAAAAATTTATGGAAATGGTAAAGAAAACTACTATATTAATTTTGGTATTTATGATTAAAATAAGAAAAATTAATTCAACATATTTATGGAATAAAATAATAAGATTTGTATTTGTTGAATCTTTTATAAGGGAAAAAAAATCTATAAATGACTATATTAATTTTTAATATTAATGATAAACAATCTAATTTTTTTTACTAACAACATCTAAAAATTATTATATTAGTTGATATTTTAAATTAATATTTATGTTTAGAGTATCTAAAAAAATCTAATTATTTACCTGAACACAATCTTATGGGTTCCATTAATACAGTTAATTTACTAATATCAACAAAGCCAAAGGTTAATATGGTAAAGTTTGTAACCATTGTTCAAGTCACATTAATTAAAACATATGTGTTATATTTATTTATATTTCCATATAACAAGAATTAATTCCATAGCAGTTGTAAAGGTTTTATTTAGAGCCAAGTTTCCAACATCTCCCCCTCTTTAAGGCAAGCAAGCTTAATTGAAATCCTTACTCCTTTTTTGGTTCACCAAACGGTTTAGGGACTACTATGTTGACAAAATAGGGACTGTTTAGTTAAGGAATATAAATAAGGACATAAATGCTTAACAGAATAGGGATTTAAAAATAATAATATATAAAATCTAGTGTAAAAGATGGAAAAATAGAGAGAGAAGGAGAATTCTTATTAATGTGTGTAACAAAATAAGGAGAATACAACCTCTATTTATATAGGCTAGACACAAGGACATCCCGGTAATAAACGGGATTTACCCTAGATATTATTAACATAAATAAACGTTTATAACACTCCTCTGATGACCACTGTGTCTAAGTCACAAAAATATATCAGGAAAATCAAGAGAGAGAAAACCTGAAATGTGTGAGACTCAGAACAGTGTTGCACATGCATATGCTGCCTCATTAAAACCTTGACAAGTAAACCCAGTGGGACAAACCTTGACGAAGGAAAGAGTACAACGCGTTTAAGTCCTAATGATGCTCCCCCTGATGGATACTTCTGCGAAATTTTGGCCTACAAATCTTTAAGTCGACGCATTCCAATCTTGTGAACTAATTTCTTGAATGTAGAAGTTGGTAATGCCTTAGTGAAGAGGTCAGCTAGATTGTGGCTTGAACGTACTTGTTGGATATCAATCACACCATCATTCTGTAGATCATATGAGAAAAAGAACTTTGGACTGATGTGCTTTATTCGATCACCTTTGATAAATCCTTCTTTTAGTTGTCCAATGCAAGCAGTATTGTCTTCGTATAATATTGTTGGTGAATCTTTAGTTGAAGGAAATCCACATGATTCTTGAATATGGTGTAATACCGACCTTAACCAGATGCTCTCACGGCTTGCTTCATGGATTGATAGTAGTTCAGAATGATTTGTAGATGGCGCTGAAATTGTTTGCTTCAATGACCGCCAAGATATAGCTGTATCTCCATAAGTAAACAAATACCCAGTTTGTGATCGTCCTTTGTATGGATCTGAAAGATAACCTGCATCTGCGTACCCAATTAGTTTTGACTTAGATTCATAAGGGTAAAATAAACCTAAATCAATAGTGCCACTAAGATAACTTCATAAGTGCTTGATTCCATTCCAGTGTCTTCGAGTTGGAGCAAAACTGTATCTAGATAACAGATTAACTGAAAAAGCAATATCTGGCATTGTGCAATTTGGAAGATACATAAGAGCACCAATTGCACTTAGATATGGAACTTCCGGACCAAGAAGTTCTTCACCATCTTATTTAGGTCGAAATAGGTCTTTATTCACGTCAAGTGATCTCACAACCATAGGGGAACTCAGTGGATGTGCTTTGTCCATATAAAATCGTTTTAAGACTTTTTCTGTATAAGTATATTGATGGACAAATATCCCATTTGAGACATGCTCAATTTGTAAACCAAGACAATACTTAGTTTTACCAAGATCTTTCATCTTAAATTCCTTCTGCAAGTAAGCAGCTGTAGGACCAGAATATCGCGACAGCAATACTTCGCGAGAGTAATAAACAACAGCATTGCGAAGGTGTCGCAGGGAAATAATATAAATGACGCACCAGATGACGACAGCTAGAACATAAGAAAAGTGTGAAGACTTGGCGAGATTTAGGAGTGTCGCGAAGTCTAACACTTATATACTTGCGATACTTCGCGAAGTATTCCCGAAAATAAAGGACGACTTATTTGTCATCCACTATGTATTACCCTATATAAAGGGTTGAGTTAGTTGTTGTGAGGGGGAATTCTTTTGAATTGTTAAGCAAGTCATTAGAGAGAGAAAATTAAGAGTGATTGTAATTTCTTTAGATCTGTTCTACATTTCTTTGTAAACCTTTCAAGAAAACAATTAATAAAATATATTGTTACTCATCTTCAAATGGATTAATTAAACAAATTCGAGTGAGGGGTGTAGTGTGGGATTTCCTGCAACTACATATGCGCTAGAAACAGGGATTGAAGAAGATTGAAGATTGAAGAGTGCGGTTAAAATCGTTTAAATCAAGAAAATGAGAAAGGAAAATGTTAAATCAGATGAGGTAGAGGAGTTAAGAAACAAGGAATATAATGAAGATATGGAATACAATTCAATTACAAAAGCAATGGTTAATGAATTCCACGAAAATATTAGAGGAAGGATACATAAACGAGATTTTGAAGGAAAGAAGATTATAGATGAGGAGAAGACATCGTCTTTGAAGGAATGGGAAAAACAGAAAATAACGTTCACAGCAGCAGAAATGCCTAGAGAAAGTTTGAATCATATATCTCCACTAGTGATCACGATAAATGCAAGCAGAAAAAGAGAAGAATCGGCAAAAGCAGCGGAAGAATGGGCAATAAATAGAACTTTGGTGGATACAGGGAGTTTGGTGAGTATCATGTTTTACCATACCTACAAAAAATTAGGATATAAAGATGAAGAAATGAGTTCCCCAAGGTATAATATCCATGGTTTTGGAAAATCTATAACAGTACCTAAAGGAGAAATAAAATTACGAATTTTACTCGGAGAAATTGAAACACAGGTAACATTAAGTGTAGTGGATATGGAATCGCCGTACCACATATTGTTAGGGAGACCTTGGGTACATGCAATTAAGGCGGTAGCGTCAACACTCCATCAGTGCATCAAATTTCCTATGCCGAGTGGAATTGGTGAAATCAGAGGAGATATTGATAAAGGAAGAATATACCATCAAATCGAAGTAAAGCATTATGAAGGGCAAGTGAAGAAGCGAAAAGATCGCAGGAAGATGTTAAAAGCAGCTAAGAAAGAAGAAGAATTTAGAATTTACATGATAAGAGAAAAAGAGGAAAAGGAATACCTAGCGAAATCATGGGAAAAGGGAGTGAGTTCGCGAAGGAAATGAAAGGACCAACTCCTATGGGAGAACCGAAATCTAGTTATATCGCGAGTAGAACAAACAAAAGAAGTGAATGTTGGAACCGAGGAGGAGCCTAAAATCTTAAAAATTGGGACTAAAATGGAAGCGGATGAAGAGAGAAGAAGCTGTTGATTTCTTTGCGAGATTACAAAGATATTTTCGCGTGGGATATGGATGAAATGCACAGTATAGATCCATCGGTGGCTTGCCATAAATTGGAAATTGACAAGAATGTAAAACCATTTAAACAAAGAATTAGAAAGATCGCTGTGACATATCATCCTCAAATAGAAGAAGAATTGAGAAAATGTTGGGACGCAGGAATCATTAGACAAGCAAAATATCCGAATGGATAGCAAATATGGTTATAGTCGAAGAAGAAAAAAGGAATAAGAATTTGTATAGACTTTCTTGATCTAAACAAAGCTTGTCCTAAAGATAGTTTCCCATTACCGGATATCCCGCAATTGGTTGAAGCGGTGGCGGGGAAACGAAAGGATATCATCTCTTGATGGATATAAGGGTTACAATCAAATCCCTCTCGCCGAAGAAGATCAAGAACATCTTGCTTTCTTTGCCCCAAGAGGATTGTCTTGTTATACAAAAATGCCGTTTGGTTTACGAAATCTTTGGTGCGACATACCAAAGAATGGTGGAAAAGGTGTTCGCGAGATGGATACACAAAACATTAGAGGTATACGTAGATGATATGTTAATAAAAAGTAAAGAAGCAAAAGACCACATACAGGATTTGAAAGAAATTTTTGAACAAATGAGGCAATTTAATATCAAAGTAAACCCCAGGAAAAATGTACCTTTGGAGTCGCCTCTGGAAAAATTTTTAGGGTACATTGTATCAAAGAAGGAATTCAAGTCGACCCAGAAAAAGTACAAGCAGTTCGCGATATGCCAACACCGGCGACAGTAAAAGATGTTCAAAAGTTAAATGGGTTGTTAGCTTCGCTAGGGAGGTTCATCTCGCGATCATCTGACAAATGCAAGCACTTTTTCAATATCCTTAGAAAGGGATCGAAGTTTAAATGGACAGATGAGTGCGAGAAAGCCTTGCAAGGAATAAAGGAACATTTAATGGATATATCAATTTTGCAAAAAGCGAGAAGAAGGAGAAGAATTGTTGATCTATCTTGCGACAACCTCGCATGCATTAAGTGCGGTGTTACTGCGAGTGGACCTTGAGGAGTAGAAAAACCAATTTATTACATCAACAAAACTTTCAATCTTTGCGAGAAAGGAATTACTCAAAAATTGAAAAACTAATCTTGGCATTAGTTTATGCAACATTTAAGCTTCGTATATATTTTCAAGCGCATGTTGTCAAGGTGGTGACAAAAGTACCAATAGAATCAGTGATGAAGAATTCAAAGAGGTCGGGAAGAGTTGAGAGATGGAATGCTCAAATAAGTCATTGCAAACTCAAATATGAAATACTATCTTCGCCAAAATCACAGGTTGTCGCATGAGACTTTCTATGAAATTTCCTTTGGAAGAGGATGAATCAGTAGAAGAAATGATGGATGTGGAGGAAGAACATGGAGATCCAAAAGATTTGTTAACGGAACCAAATAGATGGGAAATATTAGTAGATGGGTCATCAAATGGAGAAGGAAATGGAATAGGAATTGTTGTGATATCGCCAGAGGGCAATAAAATAGCTCTTTCTTTCAGATTGGAGTTTGCATCAACAAATAATGAAACAGAATATGAAGCTATAATACATGCTTTGCGATTTGCAATAGAAATGAAAATGGAGAATATGAGGATTACTAGTGATTCACAATTGGCAATTCGCCAGATAAAGAAGAATATGCCATAAACGAATTGTCTTTGCAAAAATATAAGAAACTTGTTGACGAGTTGTCGATACGAGATACCAAGAATAAAGTGGAGACATATATCAAGGAGAAATAATAGGCTCATGACGCTTTTGCCTTTATATCAAGTATGATGACAGATCCGGTTGCGAGAAATATTAAAATACAAACACTTTTGATGCCGTCAATTGACAAAGAAGAAGAACAAGAAACCGATGTAATGGTAGTAGAAGATGGAACACAAACACTTTGCGAAGAAGATTGGAGAGCGAGCTTCATGCATATTTGATGACAGGAGAAACACCAAGAAATAGATTAGAGACACACAAATTAAAAAGCCGTGCAACAAATTATGAATTAAGAGATGGAGTGCTATACCGACGATCTTTTAACGGGCCTTCACTTAGATGCTTAACAAGAAAGGAAGGGAAATCATATTGAAGATGTTGCATAGTGGGGATCTTTGGTAATCATAGCGGTGGAAGATCTTTAGCACATAAAGCAAAAATGCGGGGCTATTATTGGCCATATATGCATGAGGACGCGAAACAAGTGTCAAGGCGTTGCGAGGATTGCCAAAGGCATGGGAAGAAAATACATGCACCGGGAGCTCCGTTAAATTCTTCAACAAGTGTCGGCCATTTGGAAAATGGGGTTTAGACATTGTAGGACCATTTTTACCGAGAACGGGACGAGAGAAGATATTTAATCGTCGCTACTGATTATTTCACAAAATGGGCAGAGGTGAAAGCGGTACAACATATTCGCGATAAGGATGTTTTTACTTTCATATTTGAGAACATTATATGCAGATTTGGGATTCCGGCCACAGTTGGTATCGACAATGGGAAGCTTGATTTGAAGGACAAAATATAGAATTGCTTGCTTAATGCATTTCAGATACGATGTGGGAAATCAACTCCTCTATACCCGCAGGCTAATGGCGAGCGAAGCGACAAATAAAACAATCGTGAGACATATTGAAGAAGAAGTTAGAAGGATACAATAAAGGATGGTGCGAACAAGTACCCAATGCGGTATGGGCTTATAATACAACTAGAAGAGAAGCTACAGGCATGTCCCCTTTTGTTTAACATATGGAGTTGAAGTTGTACTCACACAGAAGTTAAGATTCCAACTACAAAGAAAGAAGCTTGGGAGAAAAATCTCAGTGCGGGTAACATTTTAATCAAGTTAGATGAATTAGAAGAGAAAAGAGAGAGAGCACTACAACATATGGAGAATTATCAGCGAAGATTGGCCAGAGAATATAACAAGCGTGTCAAGATACGTGAATTTGAGCCCGAGGTGACTTGGTGCTGCGAGAAACACCTATATATCAGCGAGAAAATGGTGGCAAGCTGGCAAGAAAATGGGATGGACCTTATATCATAAAAGAGATAGTTGGTACAGGGGCATATAGATTGATGGATCTGAAGGCAAAGATGTAGGACAAAAATTAAATAGGCCATGGAATAGGTTATATCTTAAGAAATATTACCCATAGAAGATGGGAGAAATGGAATGAGCTTTGTGATGTAATGTTTTTGCGACAGATAGATTGCGAGATTGAAGAAAATAAAGCCAGATTGTGCGAATATCTTGCAAACAATGCATGATAATAAAAAATGAATGAGTGAGTGAATGGGACGAACCTTTATGGCGTACACCTAGTTCGCGAATAATATTTCGTAAGAGGCAAATGTAAGACCTAAAGTGCGTCATATAAGGGGTATCTCTTGACATGGCTCGGTGAAAAGGTTACACCGCTCCTGGAACTGAGTCATGGAGATTGGGGATAATAACATCCATCCGGGAGAGATACCTTGGATTTCCAACTATATAAGGTTATACTGGTTGGGCGACCGAGGGTCTCTACAGGAGTCAGCGTATGACCAAGGCGCCGAGGTACACGGTTGAGTCAAGAGTGCGGGAGCATGGAACTTCCTTACCACTCTTGACAAGTCTTGGCACATCTTGCACTCGGCTTTGAAGAAAACTCCACTTAGGGTGCGGTCTCGTAACCATAAGCCCTATAGGTATAAGGGATAAGAGGCTGCGAAAACAAGCGCTTCTTTGTTAAGACCAGGATGGGAGGAGCTAGTCTTGTATGGCCGATGTACGCCTCCTTGAAGGGGCAACCGGGGAGATGATAAGGCGGCACCCTCCATTAGGGAGGTGATAAGTGTCTTAAGACGCAAATGTCATGAGGCTCTATTTTCGCAAGAAAATTTAGGCTTGTCATATTTGTGCGATGATCCTGAAGAGGCAAAAATACTAACATGAAGGTGAGGCGAGATCAATGGGTTTTTCATTTAAAAATGAAAAAACGTCCTGCGATTTCGTCGCAAAGCCGACAATGTCATGGGATTTTATGTTCGCAAGAATATTTAAACCTGTTATATTGTCGCAAGTACAATATCCTGCGAGAGAGGCAAAAATACTTGCGCAATGATAAGGCAAGGTCAATGGGTCATTACATGAAAATGTAAAGACGTCCTGCGATCTTGTCGCGATGAGGGATGGCAAAATAAGACCTTTAACTAGGAAGGCAAAATAAGACCATACAATTAATGATAAGACAAGATCAATAGGTTTCTTTATTATGAAGAAATCTTGCGATCATGTCGCAGCAATACATGTCAACAAAGAAGGAAAATGAACATGCTTGCGAGATTATAATTGCGAGGCAAGATATAAAGAGAATTAACAATAATAAGCACTTCGATAATAAAAGTTAATCATCGGGAATTTGTTCTCCAAATCAAAAGAAGTACTTCAACAAAAATTCAAAAAGCATCCTATGCAAAATATCATCAATTAAAAAGTTTAAATAAAAATGCATAATTACAGAAATAATTCAATTCTCCACATCAATAGGAGATGTTACGGGTTCTTCAACAATCTTATCAGCCTCTTTTTCGCCAGTTGGACGATTTTCATCAGAAGTTCCTTCATTCGGTTCCTTACTGAAAATTTCATCATTAGCGACTTCTTCGCAGCTTTGATAATCATAATCCTTTGTCGGGGGAATTGGGAACTTCATCATCACTCACTTCAGAGGTGCAACAGATACGGGATCAAGAGATTTAGATAACAAAACACTATTCACAAGAACTTGACTTTAAGATGAAGTTGTGAAGGAGCGCTTTCTGCTTTGGTTTTTACTCTCTATATCTTTGTAACCGCACATATAATTGAATCTTCTTTACGCTCTGTCGCGAGAATGCATAAGGGAAGTAGCAAGCATTTTATTCTCCTTGCGAATTTTTGAGTGGTCGATTTCAAAGCGAGTTAGGGAGGAATGAAGATTTTTCTCAGACACTGTGAAACAAAGAATAAAAGCAAAAAATATTATAAAAAATAAAAGTTATGAAGCAACGATAAATGAAGAATAGATGAGGCAGCCAACTGTTATGACTACCTTCCTTTTGCGAGATAAGGTCTTTGGGTTAATGCAGAACAACTATTTTCCAGTTGGTCCATGGCGATATCAAAGTTATCTCCAACTAATCCTTTCAAACGAGCTCATGATTTTTCTCGTCGAGAAATAAGTCTGGCATTTTCTTTTGCGAGGAAGAATTGGATTTCTCAATTGGGAACATTGATCCTTGAGTTGGTTTGCTTTTACACTTAAAGTTATTCTACCACTGAATAAGTTTATTTTTCTCGATAGTAACTTCTTCAAGATTATTTCTCGTGAGCGAAGAGATTGTTCTTGCTCTTTACACAATTTTTGACAAATATCATACTTGAGTAAACTGACACCTTGTTTAATAAAGTTCGCTTCTCTTGAGAAAGAATTCCATTCTCATCGATAAAGTTTCCAACTCTAAATTAGCTTTAGTCAAAGAATACGAGAGGCGAGATAAGTCATTACTTAACAAGTCGTGTTTCTGAGCTAAATCAGCATTTTCTTTAGAAAGATTATCTATTTGGTCAACATCATATGTGTGGAGATTATCTAATTGGTTATATTGCTCCACCCAAGAATCTTTATCAGCTCGAACTTCTTCAACAGTAGATTCCAACTGATATATCTCCATTTTTCGTTTCTGGTTTAAAGCTTGAAGGGTGAACAAGGACTTGAGTCTTTCAAAAAAAAAAAAAAAAAAAAAAAAAAAAAAAAAAAAAGGGGAGAGGCAAAATGTACCTTTTAAATCTTCATTCTTCTTGCGAAGATTGTCGCAGTCCAGTGAAATGTTGAGAAGATTGTTCTTTAAGATCTTAACTTCTTGCTCCAAAGATGTTTGCGACAACGTGTCGAGCCAAAGTATTTATTCAAGGATTGAAAAACACAAGACTTGATAGGATCGGTGGAGGTTTTCTTGACATCGTTCATGGTGTCTGATAAAACTTTAAAAGCCACATCTATCCCTTCTAGGTTTTCTTTGGTAAGAGGGGTAGACTCGGAAGAGGAGGAAGGAAAAGTTTGAATCATTCTTGATCATAAGAATGCCGAGTTGAAGAAGTCGATAAATAGGTGAAGGAGAAAGAGAAGTATTAAGAGAAAGAGTGGAGAGGGGTACATTTTGAAGAACTTCATTCACAGAAAACTCAGGAATTGATTTATCTGCGAGGATATCGCGAGGAGAGGATGGATTATCTTGAAGAGAAAGGATTGGTCTCTCTTGCGAGGCAATCGTTGGAAGAGATGAATCGCTTTGCGAAGGCACACGAGGAGAAGGAATAAGATTGAACCCGGGAAAGGAAGCAGAAGGTGCGACAGGCTTGGAGTGGCGATGCCTCTTGGGAGATCTACCTTCATTTTTGCCATCCTGCGAATTACAAGTTAAATAAGAAACAGAGGCAACAATATTGTTATAAAAGGGTAAATGTTTCTTAAATACCTTGCCACTCGCAGGATGCTTTTTAGAAGCAAAGGATTTCAATTTTGAACTTGAAGAAATATTAGGGTTCTTAACGGTGAATTCGGAGCTGGGTTTGTCTTGGCTGAAATAAAAATGGTGGGAGAAACATTAAAAGAAGAGCAATATTCAAATAAAAGATTACAATAAGAAAGATCAATCATGAAGTAATCAAAATTGGTGAAATCAACAGACCTTGATGCCATAGAAACAGTAGCAGAAGAATTAAAGTAGGAAGATAATGAAGGAAAACGGCAGAGAAAAATTGCAGACAATAAAGAAGATGAAGTAAAAGAAGAGAATTTTCAAAGGGAATTCCTCTTTAAATAGACGAGAGAAGGGTAACCGGACGAACCGGTAAAAAATAAGATCTTAGATACGTGTAAACAGTCATCCCTAAATTCACGGAATCTTGTCGGTAAAAGAATGGAAACTAAACGGTGGCGACATATCGAAACTGGTTCTTCAACATTAGTTCTCATGACATTCTCTACTTCGCAGAGAATACATGAGAAGAGGCAAGATGTAGGACAGAATATCGCAACAAGCAATACTTCGCGAGAGTAATAAACAACTACATTGCGAAGGTGTCGCGAGGAAATAATTTAAATGGCGCACCGGATGACGACAACTAGAACATAAGAAAAGTGTGAAGACTTGGCGAGATTTAGGAGTGTCGCGAAGTCTAACACTTATATATTTGCGATACTTGCGAAGTATTCCCAGAAAATAAAGGACGACTTATTTGTCATCCACTATGTATTACCCTATATAAAGGGTTGAGTTAGTTTGTTGTGAGGGGGAATTCTTTTGAATTGTTAAGCAAGTCATTAGAGAGAGAAAATTAAGAGTGATTGTAATTTCTTTAGATCTGTTCTACATTTCTTTGTAAACCTTTCAAGAAAACAATTAATAAAATATATTGTTACTCATCTTCAAATGGATTAATTAAACAAATTCGAGTGAGGGGTGTAGTGTGGGATTTCTGCAACTACTAAGACACATTTCAAGCTTTTCTGAAGATGCCAAACTAATAAGAAACCTGAATGTGATGGCATCCATCACTGGAGAATAAGTTTCTTGATAATCAATACCTGGTCTTTGTGAAAAACCTTGTGCAACGAGTCGAGCTTTATATCTCACAATTTCATTTTTCTCGTTACGTTTTCGTACGAATACCCATTTGTATCCGACAGCTTTTACATTTTCAGGAGTTACAACAACATGACCAAGGACTCCACGTTTTACTAATGAGTTGTACTCTGCTTGGATTTCAACCTCCCACTTAGGCCAATCTTTTCTACGACGACATTCTTCGATAGATTGTGGTTCAGGATCATCAATATTTTCAATGACATCCAAAGCAACTGTAAAAGCAAATTTACTATCAGGAATAATTGTATTCCTATCCCAGTTTTGTCTTGTACCAACATAGTTTATAGAAATCTCATTATTTTGAGGTACATGTGCCTCTTCAGGTGCAACTTGTGTATCAGTATTTGATTGATCAATCAATGTTTCAAAGAGAATGGATTTTTCCGGAATGCCAACTACTGATCTCTTTTTACGTGGAACTAAATTCCTTGCACCAAGAGGTCTTCCACGCTTTAAGCGTATCGTGGACTGATTATCATGATGTCCTTCTGGGATATTTACTCTCGCAGGAGTATTTGCAGCAGGTATATGTGATTTTGTTACCTTACCTGTATCAGTAAATGCATCAGGCATTTGGTTTGCAATGTTTTGCAAATGTATGATTCTTTGAACCTCAAGTTCACATTATTTTGTACGAGGATCAAAGTGGGCTAATGATGGTGTATTGCATGAAATTTCACGGCGTTCCTCAAGTTTTGGCTTGTCTCCCCCTAACGACGGGAAATTTGATTCATCAAATTGGCAATCAACAAATCTTGCTTTAAAAACATCTCCTGTTTGAGGTTCTAAATACCGAATGATAGATGGAGAGTCATAGCCAACATATATGCCGAGTCTACGTTGAGGACCCATTTTTGTTCTCTGTGGTGGAGCAATGGGAACCTACACAGCACAACCAAAAGTTCGAAGATGAGATATATTTGGTTGATGCCCATATACGAGTTGTACAGGTGAGTATTTTTGATAGCTGGTTGGTCTTATACGGACCAATGTTGCAGCATGTAATATTGCATGACCCCATGCTGAAAATGGCAAGTTAGACCTTAAGATTAATGGTCGGGCAATCAATTGTAAGCGCTTAATAAATGATTCCGCTAAGCCATTTTGAGTGTGCACGTGAGCTATGGAGTGTTCGACATCAATGCCAATTGACATGCAATAATCAGTAAATACTTTAGAGGTAAATTCACCAGCATTATCAAGACGAATAGTTTTAATAGGAAAATCTGGAAACTGAGCTCGTAGCTTAATAATTTGTGCAAGAAGTCTTGCAAATGCAATAGTACGAGTCGAAAGTGAGCAAACATGTGACCAACGTGTTGAAGCAACAATAAGAACCATAAAATAACGAAATGGTCCACATGAAGGGTGAATTGGTCCACATATATCACCTTGAATTCGTTGCAGAATATTAGGTGATTCGATGCCAACTTTCATAAATGATGGCCTAATAATCAATTTTCCTTGATAACAAGCGATGCATGCACAATCATTAAATGATAAGACTTTAAGTCTATTTAGAGGATGTCCATATGAGTTTTCAATAACTCGACGCATCATAGTTGATCCCGTATGACCCAAACGGTCATGATAAAGTTTAAAAACACCGGGATCAGAAATCTTAGAATGACTCACAAGATGTGATTCAATTAGGATAGTGTGATATAATCCAGAATATAGAGATGGAAGTTTTTATAGGACTTGTTTCTTACCTGAGACAATGGCAGTAATGCATAGATACTCTTTGTTAGCTTCGTTTGTTGTCTCAATGTGATACCCATTAAGACGAATGTCTTTAAAACTCAACAAGTTGCGTTTAGATCTTGTTGAAAGTAAGGCATCTTGGACATGGATTTTTGTACCATTAGGGAGCATTATCGATGCTTTTCCATATCCCTCAACAAGATTAGAAGTCCCCGAAATTGTAGTAACATTAGCCGTAGCTAACGTTAAATGGGAGAAAAACTTTTTGTTACGAAAAATTGTGTGCGTTGTTGCACTGTCAACAAGACATATATCTTCGTCACTTGTTTTCGGTTTTCCATTAGCAATATCCATATCCCTTTAGAAAAAAAATATAGACAATAATATAAGTTAGGGAGAATACTAAGAAAATAATTTCATTACTAAAGAGAATTTCAGTAACTAATACATTAAAATCAACTTCCTAAAAGAAAAAATATCTCTAAAAAATATGACAAAACATTGTCACTTATTCAAACCAAATTTCTACTCAATCTTACTAAAAAGAACTGATCATAAAACAAATAAACTCAGATATCCTTGAAGAAGGAGTCCATGTTTTCAATCTCATATCCATCATTCTTGAAGTCAGAAATATCAAGATGGGAAATATCCATTGGTATGTCATATTGGGAAAAATTGGTTTCATCCTTCTTTTCTTTTCCTTTAATAGACGCCTGATAAAGGTCAACAAGGTTCCTTGCAGTACGCCAAATATTTGCCCAGTGCCCCGGTGAACCACAACGGTGACAAACACTTTCATGGTGCTTTGAATGACTTTGCGAGCTTTTTCCTTTGTGTTTTGGAAACACGTTCTTCTGATGATCAAAACGATCTTTCAGCTCTGTCCACAAAGTGTACGGGTCTTTCACCGTAAGATATTGGGACTTCAAAGCCTCGTCAAGGTGATGACGAAGAAAAATTAAGACTTTGCTGCGATCCTCAGGGGATTCTTTGTTGTTCTGAACAATAGTGTTTCCCAAAGTCTTGGCACTAAGGTGCACTTCTGCATCCAAAATCCATGACAAATAGTTCTTTCCAGTAATGTCAAGGGCCATGAAGTCCAGGTTAGAGAGTTTGGACATTGTCTGAGTATAAAATAAAAAAATAAATTAAAATGGCACAATAAATAATAAAATTAAATTAAATTATTGGTTAGACGGCATAGCCAGACATGACCAATAAATATGTGAAGCATGTATATAAGAAAGAAAAATAAATAATAATAATAATAATAAAATTTATTGGTTAGACGACATAGCCAGACATGACCAATAGGAGAATAATAAGAAATAACTATTGGTTAGACGGCATAGCCAGACATGACCAATAATTAATTAATATACATACAAACAAACACTTCATGCGCTATTACAGACAATAATATAATGTCCGTGAAAGTAAGTGCATATTAACTTCAGTGATAAAAACTAATAAAAATTTGCAGATGGCAGATATGGGTACCGTGACGGACTGGAACATAGACTTTACTGTTATACATACAGAACATTAGGTGTCCGACATATTTCAGTAAGGCGTCATAAAAAAAAAAAAACTTTTCAAGGCTAACCACATAATAGTAATAAAATATATTATAAAGTTTTCACTTCATATGGATTCTAAGAGTCAAAAAGATGTTTGACAACTGTTAATCAACCCAACCACTTTCAATTGTGAAAGAATTAGGTATGCAGTTGTCAAGAAAAGAATAGATGTATATGAATACGTGTCCATAGGCAGTACAGTACGTAGGGAAAATAAAAGAATACAATTAGATTGTGCATAAGATTCTTTTTATGAAAGAAAAACCCATCATTAGTACATCGGTACTTCTGGGTATAGTCTTTTTGTTCCATCCTAAAATAAGCATATGTTTTCTTTATTATATCACCGATTTGATTACAATAACCAAACCAGTAAAACTCCAGAGATTCTTTTGTGTAGAAAAAAAATACAAAAGAAAACTAGTAAAAAGAAAACTAGGGTTTAGAAAGAAAAAAAAATACCGATTAGCTAGTAGAGCTTCGTGTCTGATTACGTAGTGTAAAAGATGAAAAAATAGAGAGAGAAGGAGAATTCTTATTAATGTTGTGTAACAAAATAAGGAGAATACAACCTCTATTTATATAGGCTAGACACAAGGACATCCCGGTAATAAACGGTATTTACCCTAGATATTATTAACATAAATAAACGTTTATAACAAAATCGTTTATTTACAGAAATGCCATTTTTATAAAAATAAAGATAAATATTTTAAAACTTTGTATCTTCTAAATGGTACGTCGGATTTTCGTGAAATTTATATATTTGGAAAGCTCTTTCAATCACCTACGCAACGAGTATAAACAACCATATCAAATTTTTACTTTTTAATATATTTATAGTTCTCCGAAAAGATAGCTATAATTTAAAGGTAAATTGAAAGAGTTTATGTACTTTTTATATGTTGCATATATAATGCTCAAATACTTCACTTGATATACTATAAAATTACTTAGAAAAGTCTATAAATTTTAGTTTCGATACGAAAGATTACCTCCGTTTCATTAAAAGTGATACTTTAATATTTTTTTTCTTTCCATTTTTACCTAATATTAGGCTAAATTAAAAAGTAAAATGAAGGTACCCCATTTCATAAATAGAATGAAAAATTAATGTTGCCGACGTGCATCGCACGTGCTCACTACTTGTCTATATAAGGATACAAATCATTCTTCAGCCCTACACAAACCCATGTACTTTCAGTTTCTGTGAAAAAAGAGGTAGCGAACATGAGATATTGACTATGACTTTTGAAGAAAATCACATCTAAGAGGGAGCAATGGAAGTTGATTTCCATGGTACGTAAACCCATTCAAGTGTCACAGTTTGGATATGCATCAATAAGGTTCCTAGGTTGTTGTTTTTTTTTCTCTAAGCAATTTTTATTTGTAACAAGAAAGTGCAAAAATTTAATATCTGGTGTGTGTATATGTATGCAAGAAGCCTCCGGGGACAGTTTATACCCCCTTCAAGCGCCTGGTTAGGAATCAGACACATAACAAAGTCGTGCGGGCTTTAGTTCTGAAAAAATGGATATTTGAAAACAAAACAACATGTCAATTATGGAGTCTTGACTTGCATCTCATTGATTTGAAAACACACCGCAAATGGATTTCTAATAATTTGATACTTTCGGGCATAAATTTGCTTAAATTTACTCCATTAGGTGTAAAAAAATGGGGAATTTTTTTTTCTAGCCCAATTGAGAAAAAAAATATTTTGAAAACCCACCAATAAGATTGCGTATATGAAAAGCCCATGATTAATTATAAAAAAGACTTGTTTACTAAAATAACTTTTTAATTAATTTAAAAATTAATTCTATTTTAAAAATAAAAACAAAACAGTTAAATGTTGGAGATTTAATTCCGATAATCACTCCCTAAAATGTCTCCCTAAAATATTAATGGCCTCGCGAGCTATTTTCCTAAGATAATTCCGATAATAACTCTCTAAAATATCTTGGCATTTTTAGGGGCGACCCCAAAAGAATTAGGGGCGACACTAAAAGACAAAAAGGTCACCCAAACGTAAATCTAAGCTACCCTTATCTTCGATTTTTCGAAATGGCCAATATGCCCTTATATAATCGGGAGCCTACACCATAATCGGTAGGTTAAAGGTGAATCGGTAGGTTAAATTGAAACTATACCTACCGATTATTGTGTAGATACTTCGGCTAATAATCCCTTTTATAATCGGTATCTTATCCAACTTGTAAGACTACCGATTATAAGGAGCTCCATATTCAACCTTGGCCTAATTCCATAGGTTTTGAGGGGTGCAGAGCCAACCATAACCACTTGGCTTGAGCTGTGGATGTAGCCATAATCGGAAGCCTAATAGGTTACATACACTATCGATTATAAGTTGCCCCAAAATGAATTTTTTCTAAAATCCTTCCTGTAATGAATTTTGAAATCTACCATAATCGGTAGGGTATATAATTATATAAACCACCGATTATAACGAGCCCTAGATCCAACCTTTGCCATATTTTATAGGTTTTGAGTGTACACAGGCAGCCATAACCACTTGGTTCGTGTTTTGGATGCAACGTTAATCGGGAGTTAAATATATTACCAAACCATCCGAATATGGGTTGCCCCAAAATGAGTTTTTTCTAAAATCCTTCATGTAAGGGAATTTGAAATATACTATAATCGGTAGAGTTAACAACTTAACAACCTACCGATTATAAGGAGCCCCAGATCGAACCCTTGTCAAATTTCATAGGTTTTGAGTGTATAGAGTCAGGCATAACCATGTGGTTCGTGATTTGGATGTAGCCATAATCCTAAGCAAAATAGGTTCCACAACCTACCGATTATAGGTTGCCACAAAATGAGTTTTTCAAAAATCCTTCATGCGATGAATTTTGAAATCTACCATAATTGGTAGAGTTTATTACTTCTTACCGTCCGATTATAATCGGTAGTCAAATGAAGTATTTTCACTTCCGATTATACAGTTGCCCCAAATTTTGTTTTTGAAGAAATCTCAATTTTTTCGAATTTGAGAACTATATTAATCGGTAGTTAATAAGATTTCCGATTATACAGTTGCCCCAAATTTTGCTTTTGCAGAAATGTCATTTTTTTTTTCGAATTTGGGAACTAGAATAATCGGTAGTTAATATGACTTCCAATTATAAAGTTGCCCCAAATTTCTTCGTTGATGAAATCACCAATTTTGGAAATTTAGGAGCTACTATAATCGGTAGTCTAGTGAGGTTCTTGTTCCTTCCGATTGTTATAGAAGCAAGATACGCGTTTGGCACAAAATCGATATTAATCGGTAGTATAATATCGTTACTAAGCTTCCGATTTCTTTATAATAATCGGGCACAAAATAGCTTCCGATTATGTAAGGGCATTAACGTATTCTCTGCGTTTTTGGACATCCCTTAACGGTGTATATGGGTTGGGAATAAAAAAGTCGGCCCTAATTCTTTTGGGGTCGCCCCTAAAAATGCCAGGTAAAATATCTCCCTAAAATTATTAACGACCTCCTAAAAATATGCAAGCTAATTTTCAATAATTTTCACCAAAATTACTCCCCTGCAATTCATGAAAATTCCAATTTTCACTTGGTAATTGATGAAAATTATAATTTAATTGTTCATAAAAATTCCAATTTTCATCTAAAATTTTCAATTTTTACTTACTGTCATGTGCAATTGGTCAAAATTTCACTTTTCACCCATGTTTAGTGTTAGGCGAGACCGAGAAAATTTTAATTTTCACCCTGTTTAGGGTCACAAACTATTGGTGAAAATCCTAATTTTCACCTGCATGATTGTTGAAATTTTCAGTTTTCACATATACAAGACGACACATCTGACGAACTACGAATATCACCATCTAAGTACATGCCTCTAGTAACCAAAAATTAGAAGAAACAAGCATCGGTATAGGATACATATAACTATCAGTGATCTTTCCACGCCATTAAATGAACTAATACAAGATACAAGACAGCTTGATATCTATTTTTCGTTTGCTTGATTCAATTTGTCTTCTCTTCGGCATGAATTTCAGTAAAGTATAGCTAAAATTTCTTGATTTTGCAGGCTATACAAAAACCAAAGATAAGTTAAAGGCTACAGAAGAAATTAGATATTTGCCTTTAGAAAAAGCAAATCTTGATGAGCGCTGATACACACACCGAAACAATCTTCCGCGATCTGCACCGCGGAGAGATCTAAGGGCCATTAGGGCAGCCCACTGGGAATTGCGGGGGTGGGGTCAAGGGTGGGTCCACCACTGTTTTTTCTCTCACACCATGCGCTCGGTGCACATCACGGGACACAGCTTCGGCGTGTGTATCATTTTTGAATCTTGATTATCCTTTTCTCTTCCAGACGGAGAAGAAATTAATGGCTATCCCATCAGCATGAAGGCTGTTTACAACAAAGGTGGTTCGCCGAGTCTAAATAAGAAAGAAGACAAAAGCAAATAACTATAGTTGACCGGCTAAAATAGGATCCTAATCTGTTTAATTAATTTCCTAAAAAATTGGATCTAAATATAAACGTACCATAATTAAGTTACAACCCGTTAACTGCGGTACACAAATATCATTAATGATTTTTTTTTAAATCTTGTTCTTAATAATAAAAATTAGTGAATTGTTACAGGGCCTAGGACCCATGGATGTGCGGTCCAAAAGGATAGTCTTTTGGTCTTCCCTTTTCCATGTATATAAAGTATTTATCCATGTAACAAATAAATAAATAAGCCCAGCAGGTGTTCAATGTAAAATACTACATTACATATTTCGTATATTGGTTCCCTCCCTATATAGACAAAACCGGAACAACCTTAGTCGCGCACGGATCAAGATAACTAGAACAGGACGGGCCATAACTGGATTGGGTCGGGTGAGTTGGATCGAACCAGGCCTAGTTGAGTTGGATCGAACCTGGTGAGTCTTACTTGCCCGTCTTTCTTCTCCTTGGAACATTTTCGTCCCCAGGTTTCCCACAATCTAGATCCGCAAGCAACTCCCAGACTACAGAACGTAAGGATTATTAGGGAATTATTTCTTGTGAATCTAAACGAAGACACAAATTAGAGAGAGAATAAGAGAGAATTTCCATTAGATGTGTATAGAATACAAAGTTCAAGTCTCTATTTATATAGATAGAGGACTTGGTGCCCAAGGTATGTAAACCCTAATCTTAGACACAAAGGGCATCTTAGTAATTGAACTTTAGGTTTATAACACTCCCCCTGATGACCATTGTGGCTAAGTCATTACAAATATACTAGGAAAACTCAAAAGAGAAAAACCTGAAATTGTATATACACGTAAAGACTTGAAACAGTGTTGGACACATAAATGTTGCCTCGTTAAAACCTTGACAAGGAGAAACCCATTGGGACAAAACCTCGACATAGGGAAAAGAGTACAACATGATAAGTCTAGTAGAATGCACCTTGTATGATGGTGCTCCCCCTGATGAGTACTTCAGTAAATTCTTGGCTTGCAAATCTTTGAGTCGAGACATCCCAATTTCGCTGAACAATTTTCTTGAATGCAAAAGATCATTTGTGCTTCCATGAAGATGTCCATTGGTTGATGAAGTCTTCTTTTATGTTGCACAAGCAAAGTATTGTCTTGATTAATACTTTTGCGGTAGTCTACGTTCTTCTTCAACATTGAGAATTTGTGTGTGGTTTAATGCTAACTTCTCGTGATGATTTGATGAAGTCGCCGATGGAGTTTCTTCGACAAAAGAGCCAAGATGTAGATACATTACTGTAAGTGAACAAAACGGTATTTGTGTGCATCCCTTATGTGGTTTAGATGAACATCCAAATTTCTAGGAGATTGTTATGTTGGTTTGGTCTAACAAAATGACCTATTCAACGGTGGGAATCCACCAAATAATCACAATTGATACAACTCCCTCTTGGATTACCACCATGTTGAATTGATTTGCCTCACTAAAACCTTACCAATAAAACCCAATGGGAAAAAAATATGAACGAAGGAAAAAAAAACACAAATATCAACATTAATAAAAGAAATTTAAACGTCAGAATATTTCCTCGTTAAAAACTTGTCAGGAAAACCACATGGGATAAAACCTGAAACGAAGGGAAAAGAATACAAATTTTGACATTTTTATTGATTCTAACCCAATTATATGAGTTTCTAAAAAAATTAAAATAAACATCAAAAGAATAACTCTAGTCTATCTTAAAGACGAGTTTATGCTAGCATAATTCCAACTGCAGATTTAAGAAAGGAAAGAAAATAGAATTTATACTGCTAAGGCGTGAATTTTTGTGTTTTTAAGGTCTCCTCAAAAGACTTATAATGTTGAAATCATTAACTAATTAATCCGATTTTTGGTTTTGTACCAAATTTCTAAAAAAACACATAAAAGATTGTTAAACCTTAATTATGTAAGCAAATAAGGTGGCTTCCTGAATATATTTGAATCCTCTAAAGATTACAAATATAATATGTTCTTCGACCACATTTCTTGTGTGATTGCAACATGAGGTTACCACGCCAAGTGCATTGTATAAAGAGAACAATTAATAAATCAATCCTAGGGTCTGAAAAATGGAATAAAATAAATAAGACCCTGAAATCGTTTTTACAAACGAACAAATTTCTCGTATAACGACGCATAATGTCCACACCAACCTGTAATTAATAGGCTTGGCATGTTTAAGGTGTTAAGTTTTGGATCCAAAATTGTGTCGATCGACAAATTAATCCAACCTAATTGGATTGTATGCCTACCAATCACATTGTCGATATTCCTCTGCAGAAGGGTTCAAAACCACCATCATTTATTTCAGTAGCTACTTTAAATGAATATTCGACAATCATTTTTATTTACCACGATCCTACACAATTCTCAAGTATATGCATAATTTGAAAATTTCGAAATTTATTGGTACAATTCTCAAGTACCCACGAAAGCGTTATAATCTCATCATCATCAAGGGATGAGATATTCATTTTGAGAATGTGAATGGTGTTTTGGTACACTCAATTGGAGCATTACAAGTAGCCTCTAATGGAACACTACTTATTTTACGAGATGTGACTGGATTTTCCTCTAAAGAGGCAAAAGCTTATATAAAACAAAAATACGAAATTTGACGCCAATCATATAATGACATCCTTAATCGATTTGATCGTGATGGAAAAGAATTTAATATAACTTTTAATGAACACCAACGTCTAGTTGTGTATAGTCTCCCCCTAATTATGGCGGAAATATTTTCGTATCATACACGAAAAAAAATCGTAAAGTATTATCCGATTTACTCAAGGACATATACTCATAATAATTTCTGGACGATTGACTTCAAGAGCCATAAAAAAATGTCCGAAAATTGAACATCAACCATGGATTTTATTAGTTACAACCATAAATCTCCAAATAATTTTGTGACCTCTAAGGAGATCAAGATAATGATTTAGCTTGAGTGTCCAATTACATTCTAATTCCAATTGGAACAATCACAAAATTTGGAGATGATTGCAACGAGGAAAATTAAAATTGCAAAAATATCCAACAAGAATTCTGCAACTCCTCGTTTTATTGGTATTTGCAACTATCAATACCGTAATAACGATATCCAATCTTCGTAGTACTGATAGAATACCAATTCCAATTGGTTGATGGAGATTTCTCTGGAGGAATATAAATCAAAAACCAAAATTGTCTATAAATACTTAGAATGCCAATTTTACTTCTAACTATAGAGAATTTATAGAGAAAATTAATGCCAATTATGGATAAATAGAAAAAAAAAAGTCGTTTATTATGGAAAATCCATTGTATGGTAAAAGAATGATTTCTGTAAAGAATAAAAACCAAATACGAATCACATGATCATTGTCCAATGGACAAAGATACCAATATTAATAGGCCGGAGGTTTTTCAACCATGCACGTGATCAGTTACCATAAAGGTAACTAAATTACGATAGTACCCAACTTTTTGTGATTACAATTTTATTAAAGGAATAGAAATTATAAACCATTTTTTTAATGAATTTTTCTTTTTCTTTTCTCCATGAAATTCTATTTTTAGAGAGAAACAAAATTAAACTTCGAAAGATAGCCACTGTAGCTTGTGCGATATTCGAAGATATAAGATCCATAGACCACAAAAAGACAATATGTGGATAGTTCGACCATATTGGTGGATTCATAGACATGAATCCTGTTATTGTTAGCAAGATAAAACAATAACGTGTCAAACAATTAACTAATCAATAATGTAAACATGATATATAACCAAAATTACAAACTATAAGAGAATAAAGTTGGGACAGTAAGAATCCGTCAAAAAATTAAATAAGCTAATGCGAAAAGGATATTATTAAACAAGTAATCAGAAATGGTACTTGTTTACCAATAGTCAACTGTGGATATGATACTTGCACAAATGGATACTTTGGGAGGTGCAAGACTTTTCATCAAAGTTCAGCACCGTCAATATTTTTTTTTTTTTTTTGAAGTATGAAATTTATTATTAGATTAGACAGAAATTACACGGGGTATGTAATACCCATAGAGTCTGCTATTACAATAGAACTTATAGTCTGCGGAATTGTATGTTCCTAAACTGTTGTTGTGAGTCTCCCAATGGAGCAATCATCCGCTGCTCGATTTGCTAAACCGTCTGCCGCTTGATTTGCTTCTCTGTAGATATGTGTAATGGTATATTGCTGGATTTGGGTGAGCTTTTGTTTGATCTCTGCAGTCAGATCAGATATATACCATGGGACGTCTGTATCTGAGGTTAAAAATCTCATTAAATTTTCTGAATCCGTTTCAAATTGGACTTTTGGCCATCCTCGTTCCGTCGCCATTTTAGAGGCTTTGTGCATGGCCCAAGTCTCCGCTGCAAGTGCTGTGGTGATGCCTAGCGGTTGTGCTATTGCTAGGATTGTGTTGGTTTCTTCATTTCTACATATAATACCTGCTCCCGCTATCCCGGGGCTTCCCCTTGCTGCCCCATCCGTGTTGATTTTGAAACACGGATGTCTGATGTTATAATACCTGGACGTCTGTATCTGAGGTTATAATACCTGCTCCCGCTATTGCTAGCACCGTCAATATGTTTGATCATATATGATAAATCCATGTCCTGGTCATGTTATGACAATCAAACTAAATGGTCAAATTTGCATGAGTATTAAATAAAAAAATACTAATGAACACAAATAATCTTATAATAGTATGGGAAAAGAGAAAATCCCTATCGCTTCTCTTTATGCAAGCGATTCACATATCCATAAACTGTTATTTTTCTTTTATGGTTTCGGTCTCCCGAAATCACTTATAGCCACTGTACACAAAATGCTCGGTGATGAGAGTTACGTGCTGATGACGTCTTGTGAATCTAAACGAAGACACGAAATAGAGAGAGAAAGAGAGAGAATTTCCATTAGATGTGTATAGAATACAGAGTTCAAGTCTCTATTTATATATATTTTTTTTTTTCCGAAAAAGAGGATTAAGCCTCATTCATTCCATAAAACTCCACTTGCCTCGTCGAAGTGAGGAAGGGGGTTGATTACATTTGTATTCAAGGATTGGAATTCTAAATTGTTTAAAAGGGTGTTGATGGTGGCTTTTAGCCTAGGGTTAAAATCGTAAAACCGCATATCCGGCATGACGTCATTATGATCATTAGCACATTTATCGAATCGATCAGCATGCTTACGTAAGAATTACCAGGGTACCTTTTTTTTCTTTCTATGTATCATGTTCCACGGCAGAACCCCTAACATTGATTGACATCACCTGTACAAAACCCTCATGCTACCGCGCCAAGGCATGCCAACCATGCCAACCCACCACTGTGCCAATGGCAAACCGTGCCAGCCACATCTACCGTGCCAAGGCATGCCAACCATTCCATCCGCACCACTGTGCCAATGGCAAACCGTTCCCGCCAAATCTCCGCGCCAAGGCATGCCAACCATGCTAGCCGCAATTAGCAAATCATGCCAAACCAAACCGCACCTTGCCTTAGCCCTAGCCATGTTATCCGCACCATATGCCAAACGGCATGCCAAGCCATTGGCCCCACATGCCAAGCCAAACCGCACCTTGCCTTGGCCACTAGCCATGCTAGCCGCACCATGTGCCAAACGGCATGCCAAACCATTGGCCCCACCTCGCCAAGCCAAATGCACCTTGCCTTGGCCCTAGCCGCACCATGTGCCAAACGACATGCCAAACCATTGGCCCCACTTCGCCAAGCCAAACGTACCTTGCCTTGGCCCTAGCCATGCTAGCCGTACCATGTGCCAAACGACATGCCAAACTATTGGCCCCACCTCGCCAAGCCAAATACACCTTGCCTTGGTCCTAGCCATGCTAGCCGCACCATGTGCCAACGGCTTGCCAAACCCGCGGTCCCACTATACCGTGCCGGCCTTCCCTATGCGGCTACTAAAACGAAGGCGTGCGATAATCAACAGTCGACATTCAATCTCAGGAGCAAATCTTAGCCGTCCAAGGTTACCAGACAACGCAAGGTAACCTTTAGCATGAAACCCTAGTTTGGCTATGCCAAACCGCGCCAAGGCATGCCATGCCAACCTAGTCGCGCTACCATGCTGGCCTTTCCTATGCGGCTACTAAAACGAAGACGTGCGACAATCAACGGTCCCCCTTCAATCCAAGGATCAAATCCTAGCCATCCAAGGTTACCAGACAACGCATGGTAACCTTTGGCCCGGAATCCTAAGTTTGGCCACGCCCAAACCGCGCCAAGGCATGCCATGCCCACGGCATGCCAACCTAGCCGCGCCACCATGCTGGCCTTCCCTATGGGGCTACTAAAACGAAGGCGTGCGACAATCAACGGCCCCCCTTCAATCCCAGGATCAAATCTTAGCCATCCAAGGTTACCAGACAACGCATGGTAACCTTTGGCCCGAAATCCTAAGTTTGGCCACGCCCAAACCGCGCCCAGGCATGCCATGCCCACGGCATGCCATGCCCACGGCATGCCAACCTAGCCGCCACCATGCTGGCCTCCCCTATGCGGCTACTATAACGAAGGCGTGCGACAATCAACGATCCCCCTTCAATCCCAGGATCAAATCCTAGCCATCTAAGGTTACCAGATAACGCATGGTAACCTTTGGCCTGAAATCCTAAGTTTGGCCACGCCAAAGCATGCCATGCCCACAACATGCCAACTTAGACGCGCCACCATGCTGGCCTTCCCTATGCGGCCACTAAAACGAAGGCGTGCAACAATCAACGACCACCCTTCCACCTTAGATGCAAATCTTAGCCGTCCAAGGTCGCCAGCCAACGCATGGTAATGTTTGGCCCAATGCCAAAACCCTAATTTGGCCACGCCTGAACTATGCCTCCTCGGGCCCGCAACATCCCTCCTGAATTCTTCCTGAGTTTTACTGTCGGGTTGTTTTCACCTCCCGAACGAGTTCAAAACCTAAATATCCCCGCGTAGGGAGATAGGAAATTCTTTTCCGGCTTGCAGGATGTAAGCTAAACTGTATGACTTGTATCAGAAAGCTGAACTGGCTTGCAGGATGTAAGCTATCAGTTCCGGTATTTGAATACGATTGTATCAACACTTTCCTTTGTTGTCTTGTCTTTCCTTGTTGTTAGAAATAGGGAGGAGAACCTATTTATACAAGTCATTTGAGCCTTACTCCCGTCTCTCGTGGGAAGTAGAGGAAGTGGAATGATGGAGAAGTGGAGTTGTGTGTTAGTTTTACACGACCAGTCTTGCCCACTTCTCCTGTCATATCTAACCGTCCATGACTTCCTGACACGTTCTTGTGATGGCGTGTTGCACGCTGCACGCTGTAAACCTCCAGACCAATACCCCGCATGTATCCCCAAGTTTGTGACATGATTGATGTCTCGAGTGTGTTTATCGTGGGACCTGAGAAAGTAGCATGTAATGCTAGATTAAATAACTAAGTTATTTAGGAAGTCGATACTTGTGAAGTATCGTGTGTACTCTATGTGCATCGCATCATGGTATGGTAGAGTGAAGGGTGGTGATCACCATGACGCCTCATTGACCAATTAACTCCCGACTGGGGTTGTATAACCAAGCCGGGTGAAGTCGGGACGGACGAGATGATGTTTGAGACACTCATCTGCGGCCGTTGATGGAATTAGGTTTTTGAAGAGGTGCGCAAGCATCACTCTTGCCTTGGTCGAATCAAGCTTGGGATACAATTTTGACAGGGCCGATCGTGCATGTGTGTAGACGACATGACGGTGTAGGCGCCCATACCTTATTGTCTCGTGAAAGTGTGATCAGGGTCACTCAATTTGTCCGGCGAAGTTGAGTGGTCGAGATCAATTTGCAACAGAAATCTGGTGCCGCAAAAGCCGTGCATCATGCCAACTTTGGGCGCGCGTTTCAAGACGACCAAGCCTGGTCGGTCTTGGCCTATCAGTCCGGCGTTCATACGGTGGGATGGTGTACACGCCTTGTACCTCATTGTCCCATAGAAACGTGATCTAAGCCACTCAATTTGTCCGACAAATTTGAGCGGTCGAGATCAGTTTGTGGTTGGGAAGTGTGACCACACCTAGCTTGGGCGTGCGATCGAGGTGTACTGACCAAGTTTGGTCTTGGCCGATCGGGTGTGGAGATAGGTGGGCCGCGGTGATCGTGTTGATACTTAGGACTGTTTAGTCTATTCTGGACCCTTCATCCGAGCAGGAGAAAAGGGACGCCCGTGATCGCAACACAAACCCTAATTAGGTTTTGCCGGCCGTGTGTCATACCCAGTTTTTGGGCGTACGAATCAAGAGGACCAACCATAGTTGGTCATGACCGATCAGTCAGGTATGTAGGCGGGCCCGCGGTAATTGTGTTGACATGCTCTGGGCCCTTTGAGTCTACATCTAAACCCTCCATCTATGCCTGCGAAGATGGATGGTTGGGACCGTTTTGTGACACATGTAATGTGCCGCAAACCCTAATTTAGGGTTTCTCATCCATACTGTTTTGGCAGGACAGTTTGGCAAGCTATGCCACCCTTTTGGGGAGGCCGACCATGCGGGGCACGCGTTGGGTCGGTGGTGAATATTCCAATACCTGTTTGGGGGTTATGGAGCCAATCCAAGTCATCTAATCATGCTGGTGAAGTTGGATGGTTGTGACCGTTTCTAAGACTGATATGGACAATAGAGATTCAAATATGCTCAATCGGGCTAGTATAACACACCGAGAGATGTATTCTCAATCGGGCTAGTATAACACACTGAGAGTTGTATGCTCAATCGGGCTAGTATAACACACCGAGAGTTGTATGCTCAATCGGGCTAGTATAACACACCGAGAGTTGGATGCTCAATCGGGCTAGTATAACACACCGAGAGTTGTAGCATGTACGGGTATTTCGTACATGCTTCATTCTCTGCTTAGAACAACACTTAGTCGTCATGCCGCACCGGTAATGAGTACAAGAAATACAAGGCTGGTTATGCATTAATTAATAATACCGTAAATTCACGGGTATATGGGATTGTTTCCACATGCTCCAACCTGGATGAATTTCGTGTATTTAATTCACAGAATACTGGGATTGTTGCCACATGCTCCATTCTAGGTGAATTAGTAAAGTGAAGTAGTATTCATCACTTATCAGCGGTTATTCTTTTCAGGATGTCAGCGCATAAATTTGGTTTTATAATTTTAGCCCTAAACTAAAATCCACCATCAACATTAAGTCCCCTGCCTAGCACATAATGGTTACACTATTATGGGGTAGGCATTAGATGGTGAAATATACAAATCAAACATATGAGACAAAGTTAGATGTTACCAGGAGAGATGAGTCTTCCTGTCCTTGGAGCATGTCACGTTCAAGAGGCGTTCAGGCGAGCATTCCCCTAGCATAATGTCGGTCTTGCCTTCGATCGACCTTGCTATGACTGCTTCGGTCGAGAGCCTTCTTCGTGATTGTTCCACTCAAGCGTGGGGCTGATGTGCCTGCTCAACAGACTGTTGCGCCTGATTCACTCGATCGTGGGACTCATCATGCGCCTTCTTGATCGAACGTGGGCTTGGTATGCCTGCCTTGCTCGAACGTGGGATCCACCGCGTGCCTTCTTTGCTTGGGGCCGGTTGTGCCTGCTTCGACCAATTTATGGATGGATGTGCCTGATCAAGTGAGAGCTGCCGCGTGCCTGCTTTGCTTGGGGCCGGCTGTGACTGCTTCGACCAATTACCAAACCTATTGCCTCATCCCAACACCAGACTTGCCCCTTGACCAACACCGGACTTGAAACTTGAGCAATACCGGACTTGTCACTTGATCAATACCAGACTTGAAACTTGAGCAATACCGGACTTGTCACTTGATCAATACCAGACTTGAAGCTTGAGCAATACCGGACTTGTCACTTGATCAATACCAGACTTGAAACTTGAGAAATACCAAACTTGTCACTTGATCAATACCAGACTTGAAACTTGAGCAATACCGGACTTGTGACTTGAGCAATACCGGACTTGTCACTTGATCAATACCAGACTTGAAACTTGATCAATACCGGTGTTTGAACCCAATCCCGGCCTTGTGTATTCTAACGTGAATGTGTGTTATGTCGTGTGTGACTACACGTATCATGCATTTTATACAAAATGGGTCCACGGCGAGCAGGTGCACACGTGTATCTGGAGAAACACCGGTCTCGTTGCTGGCCCAATACCAACCTCGTGACTGGCGAGCAAAAGATTGGCCTTGTGACTTGATCAACACCGGCCTTGTGACTTGAGCAGTATCGGCCTTGTGACTTGATCAACACCGGCCTTGCTTTCTTTGCCCGTACAGTTTATGTGCTTGCTCGAGTGTCATCCTTGCTACCTCGACCAACACCGGTCTTGCCTTGACGAACACCGGTCTTTCCTTGGTTGAACGTGGGATCTAGGCGTGCTTGCTTTGCCCAAACGTGAACCTTGTATGTTCGAACGTAGTGTGGGTCCCGCTGAGAGCGTTGAAGCATCTTCTGGAGCAAGCAGGTCCCGGAGAGCATTTGATGCAGCTTCTAGTTGGTGGAGCATTGAAAAAGTTCTTGACTGACGGTAAAGGAATTTCATGCCAAGCCTCAGTCCCCAAGCGTGGTCTACGTGGCTCTATCTTGCATGCCCGATGGGTATTTTGTACGTAATGATCGTTAATATGGTGAATCTTTGGATGGTATTAATAGACGAGCAACAACAGTTCTGGCAAAGCTGTTGTGATCGAAGAGGGCGGCGGGGAGAGGCGTGATAGCTACGGGCACGAACTTGGCAGTATTCATATAGTGGTAGAGATCGTCTCATTGTTAGAGGTATAAACTGGAACCCATGGATTTCTTGACGCTTCTTCATGAACTAGAGAAGAGGAATACAATCCCCTGCCCACGAGTATCCAGAGCTTTGGACTTGATAGATGTTGTCACGCTAGGTTCATGAGGCTGTCTTTGAGATAGGCAGTGCTAAGCAGTCCCAGTCATACTCCTTTGGTAACGCAACTGAATCTTCTGCGGGAGAAAAATTCTGAAATCGTCTCTCATTGATGTAGTTACCATTGATCCAGATATGGAATATCTTGGACGTTGTTTCACCAAGGCAGTCATGCATATGGTGCTGGAGTTGGGGTTGGAAATTTTGGACGCGCAGTATGTTGTATCTCGGTGGCTTTCCTCTTCTTTCAAATAGCCGCTTATAGAAGGTTTGAAGATTGTATTGCTGTTGGTGGGATGTATGCTTCCATGAACATCACGAGGCTCTTCATTCCGGGAAGGCCTGGTTCTTTCCAGCCAGGGGTAGATCTTTGTCGTAGATGAGCGTTCAACAGCTTCACGAAGTCCAGAGGATGACCAAAAGTGCATATTATCCAACATAACACGGTAGACATGCACCATCCCCTGATAGAGTGATTCGCCCGGATTCTTTCTCGACATGACACGCGGACATCGTTATCTTCTTGAGGCTGCTCCCTTGAGGTGTCGGCTTCAAAGTGGATCCGAAGATGTCCCATGCTCGCTCTTGTGCAGGATGACATAATAGGCTAACCCTTTGTGATGATTCGGAGATGACAATATTTGTTGAATCCTCTCGAAACGCTTCCTGTTGTAGTGTGATCCAGACGAAACTTGATCCTTTCTTGCGGGGGTGAATGAAGCAAAAGTTCACCTTGCCCATGAAGTTTTGGAGCTCCTTCACAGTTCACGGCAGCGACATTGTGAGGATAGCTTGAGTCTTGGATTTGACTACTATATCATCCACGTAGTCTTCAACTTGCTTATGCATCATGTCGTGGAAGATTTCCATCATAGCGCGTTGATACATTGCACCGGCATTCTTTAAACCGAATGGCATAACAGTATAGTAAAAATTGCCAAGAGGGGTTCGAAAGGCTGTCTTACTTGCATCGTGATCATACATCCTTATCTGATTGTAGCGCTGTAACCATCCATGAAGGAGAACATGCCATGTCCGCTGGTGGCGTCTACTAACATGTCGATGTTAGGCAGAGGAAAGTCGTCCTTGGGGCAGCACTTGTTCAAGTCTCTGAAATCCATGCAACACCGAATCTGTAAGTTTTTCTTCTTTACTGGGACCACATTAGTGATAGGTGTAGAATACACCATATTTACTATATAGAGTTTATGCTTTCTTTGCTATTTTTCGTGTGAATTATGTATCTTATGTTTGCTTTTGAGTTTTATAGGTGCAATGGAGTCACACGGAGAAAAGAAGAAGAAATTATCCAAATTGAGCCAAAGGGCGAAAGTGTCATCTCACGGGCAAGGGATATATGGAGTCGACCCAAGGTTAAGGGACAACTTTCTTTGGAGAGGTGTTAAATGGCTTGACAAATGTTAAGGGGCTACCAAAAGGTACCCCCTATCTGCTAGTCCCGGGGGTGGCTATATCCACCACCATTTTCTTGTTGAGAACCAAAATTTCGGAGAAATTTAATTCTCAATCATTATCGTTTTTTTTAAAAACTCGGAGGAGAGTGAAAGCGTAGTTTGTATTCAAGAGAGAAATCGAGATGAGGAAAGAAAACCAGGGGTTGACGATGGGCATACATTCTCAAGAGATTTGAGGGAAGACGAGATGGTGGTGCGATAGATTTTGAGATGGATTTCGGAAGGGGATGCGGTGTTAGAATTCGGGTGCGTTTCTCAAGCGATTCAAGAGATTGAGAAGGAGTTAGGGTTTGTGGTTGGTGGAATCGAGTTGATTTCCATCCGAAATTGAGACGGTGAAAGTGACGAATCTCATTGCCGATTTGAGACGATTTCAATAAGTGTTGTTACGGTTCGAAGATCGAATCGAATTCGTGGGGTTTGTAACGGGGAAGAGATGATGAGAACCAGATGGAGAAGAACATGATGTTAGTGAGCCACTGCTGTTGAAGAGAGAAGGCATTGAGGCTTCAGATCCAGAGAATGAGCTCAAGAAATAGGGGTCGAATTGTCTCAGATGGTCATGGTATTCTCAGGTGGAAGTGATGGATCGCAGTGGCTAGGACTGAGTTGTTGCTGGGTGAAATGGAGGACTTTAGATTGATAAGATGAAGCTCGTTAAGGGGTCTACAAATGCTTGAGCAATTCACAGCTTAGATGTATGTTTAGGGGTGAAATTGATATCTCTGTTGAAGTTGAGCAAAGCTTGGTTTCATTTGGATGCACGAAAGGGAATGTAGCAGCTGAGGCAGCTTGGCTGTCTTTGGTGCTGTGTGCTCATTACGAGGATGAGGTCATGGGTTGCAATGGTGATTACGTATTGAAATGGTCCCGTTGGAGTTGGCTCTGAGTTGAGTCAAGAAGTTCGAGGAAGGATGTTGTTGCATTTGAGTCAGTAGTTGGATGAATTAGGCGAGGAGCTGGTTTTGAGGTGTAAAGGGAAGCAAAGTGAGCAGTGGTGACTTGAATCGGAGATGGTTATGCTTCAAAGTGGTGGCTGTGAGTCGTGCTCGATGGTTTTTGCGGTGGTTGGTCGATTGAAGTAGATGGAGCCGGTGATGATGGCAGAGGTGCTTCATGGCTGGAATGAAGGCAACTGTGGTGTTGTTGTTGGCTCAAGGAAAGATTGCAGCTGCACTAGGAGCTATGGACTGAGAAGGGTATGATAATGTTGAAATGCACTGAAGCAAGAATGGAATATAAAGTCACAAGTTCAGTGGCAAGAAGTTCTTGGGTCTCTGTGGATTTTGGAATGGCCCATGGATCTTTGTGCTAACTCGGAGTTGTAGATTGCAGTCTTTGGTGTTGGCACTTAAAGCAGGAGAATGGAAATGTTGGAGCTCGAGCAGGATTGGGTAGCAATTGAGAAGAGGCCTGAGAAGACTGGTGGAGCTGAGAGTCATTGTTGGCCTGAGCTGCTATTGAAGCTACAGGGAGCTGCACTATGAAGCTGCAGTCCAGTGGAGTTGGTGTTGGATTGCTAGAGAGAGGCAGGCTGGTTAACAGGGAGTTTGGTCTGTTTTGTGTCTCAGTGAAGTAATAGGATTAGTGCACTAAATGGTGGCTGGGTGTTTGCAACTGAGTTACAGATGCTCATGGTGGCAATTGTGACAAGGCAAGGAGTCGGGGTGATATTTGGAGCTGCTTTGCAGGGGCAGTGGATACAAGTTGTTGGCTGACGGAATGTGGAGTAGCAAGGCTAGGTACAGGCATGGACTTGAGTTGAGACCAGTAGTGGTTAGTGAGTAGCATTTGGATTTGGTGAAGTAATGG
>JAJJWW010016269.1:0-178586 GCA_023531295.1 Papaver armeniacum
TTGGAATATGGCTTACGTACGTGTTGGCATGTGCCAATGGCACGTACGGCCATGTTGACCTAGTTGCAAGTCTTGCAAGCCTAGGGCGCTATATTTGGCGTGGGCCAAAGGCATACCGCTTGAAATATGGCTTCATGACACGTGTTGGCATGTGCCAATGGCACGTGTGGCCATGTTGACCTAGTTGCAAGTCTTGCAAACCTAGGGCGCTATTTGGCGTGGGCCAAAGGCATAGCGGCTTGGAAATATGGCTTGCGACACGTGTTGGCATGTGCCAATGGCACGTGTGGCCATGTTGACCTAGTTGCAAGTCTTGCAAGCCTAGGGCGCTATATTTGGCGTGGACAAAGGCATACGGCTTGGAAGTATGGCTTGCGACACGTGTTGGCATGTGCCAATGGCACGTGCGGCCATTGTTGACCTAGTTGCAAGTCTTGCAAGCCTAGGGCGCTATATTTGGCGTGGGCCAAAGGCATAGCGGCTTGGAAATATGGCTCGCGACACGTGTTGGCATGTGCCAATGGCACGTGCGCCATGTTGACCTAGTTGCAAGTCTTGCAAGCCTAGGGCGCTATATTTGGAAGTGGGCCAAAGGCATAGCGGCTTGGAATTTTGGCATTGTTGCCATGGTGCGAAGTGCGCTTGGTTTGGCATTGTTGCCATGGTGCGCGAGGGTGCGCTTGGTTTGGCATTGTTGCCATGGTGCTAAAGATGCGACTTGGTTTGGCATTGTTGCCATGGTGCTAAAGATGTGGCTTGGTTTGGCATTGTTTCCATGGTGCGCAGATGCAGGCTTGGTTTGGCATTGTTGCTATGGTGCTTAAAGATGCGGTTTGGTTTGGCATTGTTGCCATGGTGCAGATGCGGCTTGGTTTGGCATTGTTGCCATGGTGCGCAGTGTGCGGCTTGGTTTTTGGAATTAGGGTTCGGTGTTGAAAACCCTAACTGGTATTTTGAAAAATACCCCTATTAATTATTTACACTGAAAGTTAAATGCTCTTATTTAATGTGTTGCGGGTAACACTAGGTCATGGGGTTTTACGATTTTACCCCTTGTCTAAAAACCACCATCAACATTAAGTCCCCGCTAAATTTCTAACAGGGGCTTTGTCATGAGGTAAGCATAAGATGGTGACAAACTATTAACGTAAAAACCGTAAAGAAAATTGAAGGAGGCTTGTCTCGACCTTTTATAAATAGGATTTGGAATCCTTGCCTCCTGGAGTTTTGCACAAATCAGGAGGGTCGGCACACCAGGCCCGATGCACGCCTTAGGCGACGTTGGGAAGTTGGTGTGAGTTGGGAAACCGAGTGGGCTAGTTGGTGGGACCGGCACAAAGAGTGGCCGTGCGTGCCTTGCAGGGTTGGCGCAATTGGTGGGGCGGTGCAGCTTGGGCGACGTTGGGAAGTTGGCATGAGTTGGGAACCGAGTGTGCTAGCTTGTGGGACCGCGCGCAATGTGTGTAAGTCTTGCGTGCTTGCAGCGTGACTTGGGCGGCCATTGGGAGGTCGGCGCAATTGGTGGGGCCTCAAGAACTGGAAGCCGTGCTTGCTGTGCGTGACTTATGTAAATAAAGAGGGAGCAGACGTTTCTTCGAGACAAAGAAAGTTTCCTTATTTTTATTTCCTTCACGTGCGCTTCCATTAGGGCATCATCCACGCTAAAAAATCTGGAAGCATTATGTCTTTCATTGCTCCCTTTCCTTTTTAAGGTTCCGTATTCATATCCAACGCGAATGTATCGTTTCCCTTGTTTGAGAAGGGGTTCTTCCTGTTGATTCCCCTTTTCCCTTTGCTTTGCGGTGCGTTTCTTCTTCTTTTTGTTCACGCCATCCTCTTTTTATATGCGTATAGACAGGATGGAATTTGATCATCTTTCCATTTCTTGCAAGTGTATGATGGGATCTTCCGTAGAGACGGCCGTGCCTTTAACCTTTGGAAAAGGACTTGGTTCGGTGGAGATCGATCTTCTTCTCTTGAGGAGGTATTGGTTGTGGTTGAATCTTTGTTCCATGAAGCTAACGAAATTATTAAGGACCTCCCTTCCATCTATCCTCACGAAGAGCAGGTGCATGTTCGGAGTCTCTTGGGTTCAGTGGATGCGGAGGAGAACGCCATGATTCTTGATTTTGATGTGAATGAATCAAAAACTTCCTTCGAAGTGTCGATGAGAAAACTTTCGAAGGAGTATATGATAAGCGAGACAGCCTTTGAAGTTGATGTCAAAGGTGTTATTGATTATACCGGGAGGGATCATGGTGGCGTATCTTGGAATAGTTGTCGGGAGGACATCGCCGGCTGCGGGCTGTGGTCGTTTCGGGATGGGATGTTGAGGTTGCCGCCGTTTAAAACCTCTGAATGGAACCTTTGTTGCCCGAAGGATTCTTTGGGGAAATGCTTGAAGATAGCTTTGCCCGAAGGAACTTGCGCTCCATCCTTCGAGGGCTAGTTCCTCCTTTTGTTTTTCTGTTAGCTGCTTAGTTCCCCGATGTTTTTCCCTTCTTTTTTTTTTTTTTTGTAAACACATCTTTACCTTGTTCTTCATCAGTAAAACTTTTGCTTCATATATATATATTTTTGAAAGGGGTTGTGGTATGATGGTTATGCAATGGTTTTTACGGGTTTTTCGATGTATTTCTCCGATATCCAAGGATTCGCTTTCGGGAAGAGATATATTTATTTTATTTTATTTTATTTGTTTGACAAAAGGGGAGATCTCCAGGGAAAAATACAAACAGTGTATTCATCCTGGGAAGTACTGACTATTAAGAGGAATGATTCAAAGGAAGTACCGAAAAGGGAGTGATTGGGAAATACAAAGATTTTAGGGATTGGATTCCTTGAGCCATCGCGAGTGAACTATCACGCTTCAGTGTGTGTCGGTATTGATGAGCTTGCAATATCCTCCCAAAAGGGTATCCGCAACTGTGCAGCTCGCCTTCATCTTCCTTGGGCAAATCCATCTTTATTGTCATCCTCCCAACTTGAAACGAGCTTTCCTTAATCACTACATCTCCGATTGAAACGGTTCAGACGTCGTGTAACCATTTGAGCCTTGGCTTCGTTGGTTTCGCTAGAAGCTTCCAAGCTTCTTGCAAAGTGTTCGAATGGTCCAGCTCCCCCATTCACATTTTTTGGCGTTAATGTTGGGTTGTTGCGCCGAGTCCCCATGACGAGAATGGGGGGAAGAAAAGGCAGTTTGCAGTAAAAGGTTGCTCGGTCGACTTACTTACATTTGAAAATCATGGGCTAGCGCCAACGGGTCCTCTTGGACGCTTGGGTTCCTTTAATAGCTCGTTGATGTGATAACCCGTGGGATGATTAGTTGGGAATCCCTTCGGGCAGGATGTCGGCAGAGGGTGTACGTCCAGTTTTGCTTTGTTGTCGAGCACCCATAAGCGTCCCAAAATCATGTCATGATCTAGTTCTTTGACAATGTGGAACTTCTTTGTGCATTATAGCGTCTCCCATCTCGATCTCTAGGTTGATGTAGCCATGCGCGTTCAAAGCCTCTCCTCTCAAGCTCTTAATCACAGACGGAAATAGTAAGCATCTTGTTTTGTAAATCCGGCTGCCTTTAGTGTCTTGAAAGTGATGATGTTGTGGTCGAGGTCGTGTCGATGAGCGTGTCGTCAAATTCATTACCTCTTAAACGGACGTGGCCGCAGTCCCGTTTCCGCTCCGCTTGTTTGGGAAGCTTGAGCCCTTGGCGTGGATTCCGAGGGGAAAAAGCCGTTTGCTTGGACAACACGATTGAGAGCTGCGAAAATATCTTGGCGCCGAACCTTGGAAAGATAGAGAATTTCGCATACATGTCGCATCATGGATTGTACGGTCTCGTGCACGGAGTCCCCGTGAGGAACTGCAATTTCTTATTGGGAGTGGGTCTCGATGCACTCTTTCGTCTCCTAGTTGGAGTTCTCCTGCTTCTATCCTTTCTTTGAAAATATGCTTTAGTCCTGTTGCAATCGCTAGTCGGGTGGTGAACGAACCTATGGTAATGGCGGTATTTGGGGTTTGCCATCTCGGCCCTCGTTGGTGGACGTTCGAGGAGGCAATACGATGACATCATCTTGAACCCATGCTTCTGTGGAGGTCAATCACCTCCTCGATGGGGAATGGGAAATCAAGGATATTTCCTTCGGCCTCACGATGTCGCACGTGAGTTTTAGTGGCGATCTTCCGTTGCGAGGGGCTCCGTTGCGCCGCGCTTCACGTTTCTACCGGGTGGCTTCGTAGTTGCGGCTTTCCTTTTTCCTCTTTCGTTCACTATGTTCACGGAGGATGAGCCGGCATTAAATTTTTCTGATGAGGTGCCTACTCCCGCGAGTTTCACGTGCGTCTTCAGTTCGAGTTGGCCTAGTCCTTTCCAAAGAATGCTAGTGCCGTTGTTGCGATCGTCCGCGGCCTCATGGAGTTCGGAGAATGTTTGGAAACACAAGTTTTCTAGCAGTGGCATGTAGATTGGGACCATACCGTTGATGCATGCGTTTACCAATTGTTGCTCGGTCACGTTTGGGTCGTGATGATCGAGTGCTTGAACCTCGAACCTTTTGACGAAATCATTCGGATGTTCGTTATCCCACCGGTACATTCTCCCGAGGTCCGAAAAAGGTAACTTGTTCGAGACACGAAGAAATACTTTCAAAACGCGGTGACCATGCTACTCCAGTTGGGAATGCTGTTCGGTGGGATGTTGTTGTACCATGTATACGCCCTCAGGTAAGTGATTTTGAAAATTCCCTTAAACGAAGAACGTGATTATATTCATGTTCACCCAAGGATTCCGAAACGAGAAACATGTTCGCGTGCATTCCCGTACCATCGTACATGGTAAATTGAGGGGAAGAGTACCCCTTGGGAGAGGGATTCTCTCGTATTTCGGATGGGTAAGGGGTTGGTGATGATGTACATCGAACTCATTATGCTTGATTCGGTCGCGTAGGAGTTGTTCCAAATCTTTCTCGTGACGAAGTTTGGTGGTTGATTTCTCTCCAACGGGACTCTAGTGCGAGTTTCTTCATCCGTGGAGGCGTGCCCCGCCGAGGTGCCGTCGGTGGTTGTTGGAGATGCTTCTAGGCGTCTCTCGGAGGATGCGACTCACTGTGGGTATTCGCTCCGTCAGGGGTTTTGAGAAAGGTGAGCACCTCCTTTGTGTTGAAACCATGTCCTCCACGGGCTCGGCGAGCGTCTCCCCGTCGTTCCATCAAATCGGTGATGGTAACGTAAGGGAGACTTCCTCCCGGTCCCTCCGGCCTCTCGTCCCGTCGGCGGGGTAATTGGAGCCTTAGTTGTCGGAGGCGCCATGCTTTGGGAAGAAGCATTCGGGGGGTCGCGTGTGGCGGCCCTAGCTCTGTGACTGGGGCGTGACACCTGAAGAGATATTCTCGTTGCCGTGATTAGAGGGTTGTGCGCAGAGACGCTAGAGGAGGCGGCGCTCCGCCCCGGTGATAGGCGGTGTTACACTTAAGGGAGTGCATTCGATGTTGCCGTTGTCACCGGTGAAGTAACAACGTTATGGGGGAGAGACGCCAACATCGGGGATGCGTTCGCGCCGATGTTCTCAGTAGCCACTCCAGATCCGAGTTCCACCATGTTGGGATTTGACGTTCGGAAAACGAAATCGGGAGTTGGAGTTGGTATTGTAGCCGATAGATCAATCCTCCCGCCGTGGTCGCCAATTGTTTATGGGTAAAATCGTTTCGCCGATTTCGGTAAATTCGGTAGGTGAGTGAGAAACCGGTTCAAACCCTAAACAAATGTGCCGCACGTGAGCACTTTATAGATTCGAGAGATCAATCTGTACAAGTACGGCCTAAACCAAGAAATGACCGTTCCGGACTTGCTTCGGTCACAAAGTGGAGGAGAAGGGTTGATTTGGGGAGGGAAGCAAAGAAAGGTGTTGAGGAGAGTAGTATCCCGACTTGTATCGAAAGTGAAAGCTTAGGAAGCTTGCAAGAGATGAAAGCTTTTGGGAGAGCTTGCAAAGTTGCCTTTCTGAGAGTGTAGTATTTTTCTCCTGACCGAGACTTGTTGTCTGGTGGAAATAGGTAAGACCTATTTATACAAATCGATATTGAAACGTACCCTGGCCTCATGAAGGAAGAGAGTAAAGGGTGAAATAATGGGAGGAGGTGGTAACCGCATGGTTTAATGGGTGAAAACGTTTTTTACCATTATTTCCTCTTTTATTTGACCGCTTTATTCCTTTTCACGCTTTCTTAATGTGAGCGTAGTGTACGCTGCATGCTGTGACCGCCAAACCAAAACCCTAAAGAAGCATCCCCCAGTTTGTGTTGATGTCTCGAGTGTTGGTTGCATCTTGAGTGCAAGTGGCGCCGCTAGTGGCACGTGTGGCATGTGCCAATGGCATGTGCGGAATGCCTTGGTGGTAGGTTGCACGGTTTGCAAGTTAGGTTACCAACGTGTGGGTTTGGCATATGCCAATGGCATGTGCGAATGCCTTGGTGGTAGGTTGCGCGGTTTGCAAGTTAGGCTACCAGCGTGTGTGTTTGGCATGTGCGGAATGCCTTGGTGGTAGGTTGCACGGTTTGCAAGTTAGGCGACCAGCGTGTGTGTTTGGCATGTGCCAATGGCATGTGCGGAATGCCTTGGTGGTAGGTTGCACGGTTTGCAAGTTAGGCTACCAGCGTGTGTGTTTGGCATGTGCCAATGGCATGTGTGGCCATGTTGACCTAGTTGCAAGTCTTGCAAGCCTAGGGCGTATATTTGGCGTGGGCCAAAGGCATAGCGGCTTGGAAATATGGCTTGCGACACGTGTTGGCATGTGCCAATGGCACGTGTGGCCATGTTGACCCTAGTGCAAGTCTTGCAAGCCTAGGGCGCTATATTTGGCGTGGGCCAAAGGCATAGCGCCTTGGAAGTATGGCTTGCGACACGTGTTGGCATGTGCCAATGGCACGTGCGGCCATTGTTGACCTAGTTGCAAGTCTTGCAAGCCTAGGGCGCTATATTTGGCGTGGGTCAAAGGCATAGCGGCTTGGAAATATGGCTTGCGATACGTGTTGGCATGTGCCAATGGCACGTGCGGCCATGTTGACCTAGTTGCAAGTCTTGCAAGCCTAGGGCGCTATATTTGGCGTGGGCCAAAGGCATAACGGCTTGGAAATATGGCTTGCGATACGTGTTGGCATGTGCCAATGGCACGTACGGCCATGTTGACCTAGTTGCAAGTCTTGCAAGCCTAGGGCGCTATATTTGGCGTGGGCCAAAGGCATAGCGGCTTGAAATATGGCTTGCGACACGTGTTGGCATGTGCCAATGTCACGTGTGGCCATGTTGACCTAGTTGCAAGTCTTGCAAACCTAGGGCGCTATATTTGGCGTGGGCCAAAGGCATAGCGGCTTGGAAATATGGCTTGCGACACGTGTTGGCATGTGCCAATGGCACGTGCGTCCATGTTGACCTAGTTGCAAGTCTTGCAAGCCTAGGGCGCTATATTCGCGTGGGCCAAAGGCATAGCGGCTTGGAAGTATGGCTTGCGACACGTGTTGGCATGTGCCAATGGCACGTGCGGCCATTGTTGACCCAGTTGCAAGTCTTGCAAGCCTAGGGCGCTATATTTGGTGTGGGCCAAAGGCATAGCAGCTTGGAAATATGGCTCGCGACACGTGTTGGCATGTGCCAATGGCACGTGCGGCCATGTTGACCTAGTTGCAAGTCTTGCAAGCCTAGGGCGCTATATTTGGCGTGGGCCAAGGCATAGCGGCTTGGAATTTTGGCATTGTTGCCATGGTGTGCAGTGGTGCGGCTTGCTTTGGCATTGTTGCCATGGTGCCAGTGGTGCGCTTGGTTTGGCATTGTTGCCATGGTGCGCAAAGATGCGCTTGGTTTGGCATTGTTGCCATGGTGCGCAGATATGCGGCTTGGTTTGGCATTGTTGCCATGGTGCGTAGTATGCGGCTTGGTTTGGCATTGTTGCCATGGTGCGCAAAAGATGCGGCTTGGTTTGGCATTGTTGCCATGGTGCTAGTGAAGGTGTGCGGCTTGGTTTTGGAATTAGGGTTCTCGTGTTGAAAACCCTAACTGGTATTTTGAAAAAAATACCCCTATTAATTATTTACACCCGAGTTAAATGCTCTTAGTTAATGTGTTGCGGGTAACACTAGGTCATGGGGTTTTACGATTTTACCCCTTGTCTAAAAACCACCATCAACAACATGGTTTGAGATTTTTTTTTGTAATATTATTCATTTCGATAGGTCCTTCATAGATCGGCTAGATACATTTTCAAACTTTACCATAGAGAAAGTCATCTACGAATAGAGTTCATAGTTATAACCTATTTGGATACCAGAAACAGAAGTTAGAAGCAAAATATCTTTGCTTCGAAAAGTTGTTATAAATGATATCCAAACTAACTTCTTGCCATATATATCCATTTTAAAAGTTGCGGACTCACTTCTGACTTACGTTAAATCTTTTTTACAATAGCAGATACTACTGTACTTACAAGAGTAAATAGTAAACATCGTACAAGAGTAAATAGTGAAAGTTAGGATGTAATAAGTAAGGGTTAAGTGGCAAAATGCCCCAAAATGGATCCCAAGGTTGTGAAAATGCCCCGTATGTTAGGAAAAAGATTAAAATGCCCCATTCGGTTAGGTTTTCCGTTAGAGAGAGTTAAGTAGTTGAAATTGCCCTTCTGGGTACATTGTTCACAATTCAAGGTTCAGTGTTTAAAATTTAGGGTTCGGGGCTTAGGGTTCATGGTTCGGGATTCAAGATTTAGGATTCAGGTGGTGGTGGTGTTGTGGTATTGGTGGTGGCGCGATGGTGATAGTGGCGGTGGTGGCGGCGGTGATGGTGGTGGTGGCGGTGGTGGTAGCGATGGTGGTGGCGGTGGTAGTGGTGGTGGTGGAGGAGGCGGTGGCGATGGTGTTGGTGGTGGTTGTTCTAGTGGTAGTGGTGGGGATGGTGGTGGTAGTGGTGGCAGTGGTGGTGGTGGTGGTGGTGGTGGCAGCGATGGTGGGTGGTTGTTTGTTTGGTGGTGGTGGTGGTAGTGGCGGATTAGGGTGTTTTGATTAAGAAGGATAAAAATGGAATTTCAAAACTCCATTGACCGGTCAAGATGCCCAATTTCGATCAAAATGCCCCAAAACTAACGGAATGGGGCATTTTAATCCTTTCCCTAACGTCCGGGGCATTTTCACAACCTGGGGTCCATTTTGGGGCATTTTGCCACTTAACCCAATGAATCAAAACCCTAACCCTAAACTCATCTCATTCCACATACAAATGAATCAAAAAAGTATACACACAACACAATATATACTTTCTGGGTTCTGCACTTTCCGCCGCAAGGTGAAAACCCTAAACAAAGAAATTCAGGTAATAGATCCGATCACAAACTCTATTCTTTACATACAGAAATGAAGAAAAGGAAAAAAGAAAATTGTTCATGTACAGATTGGATCATTAGTTTGAGCGGACTCGGAAATAGATTGCTGATAACCGCAACACATTAAACAAGACATTGGAGCTCCCCCAAACAAGATTTCGTAAAGCTGTGGCCCAGTTGGTCTTGTAACGTTTGGTTATCGTAATTAAAAAGTGATTTTCCAGGTTTCAATATGCATAATGCCATCTGCTGCAACATTTTGAACCAGATCGTGAAACTTAAAAGAGAGAAATCGGGGACAGAAAGGATGAACGAAAAGGTAAAATTTCAGTTTCACTAAGGTGATTCTTCTTTATAATCAAGTGCTGTGATTTTGTATGAGACCGTAGGTTCATGCTGCTTTCAAATTGATTACTTGCTTAAACTTTATGCGTCTGTTGTGTGGATCTTGCTAGAACATGTGCATAATTAGTTGCTCGCTAAATTGATGCGGTGGATCTTGCTAGAACATAGTTATCATTGTGTGTATGTCTGTAGTGATATATCTGTGTGTCTTTGTAACGTGTATGTAGGTTCGGGAAGAAGCTAATTATACACCTGAAGAGATATGGAACTAATGCTAAGAAGCGGCCAACAGAGAAGTACGGAAACAAGAGAAGCAAATAGCATAACTGCAAACATCTGCTTTCTTGGTTGAGCAACCTCGGAGCAATATAGAATTACTCCGAGTAAATCAGATAGATATTGAACTAACATTGATTGAACCAGTAACCAAAGTATTGGGAATCTGGGATCTATGTATTGTTGGTTGCCTCTTCGACATTCAATTGCTTCGCCAGTCCAAAGATATCTTGGGATTGTGTAAACTCCCATTAGCCTGGTAGTCGTGTACTAATAGGAAAATGTTATCCAATGCAACAAAGTGCCCAAGCAATGTAACAATAGTTGGGTGTCGTATTTCGCTTAGGAATTTTATTTTTTATTTTTTTGCCTTGCATTCTATCTGGAGATGACTTGTAAGAAATCACAAGGAATCAGAAACCAATCATAAACGGTATTTGAGACGGAAAATGAAATCTTTCTTTTACTCGGTCAAAAAAAGGAATCTATTCACCACGAGTTTTAGCTATAAATAAGATGTTCCCATGCATTCTCAAAATTATGAGAGCATCTACTGTTTCAGCTGAGGACTAAGAATTGACATGTAAGTATGTATTGGCAGTTGAACTATATAGTTCCATGACAAGAAATCACTATGAGATGCAATGAGAATAATAGAAGACTCATTGAGGCTAATCAACAACAACAAAATGTACGTAGGCATTATGACTTTTCGTCTCAATAATGTAAAATACTAAATCCTTAGTATTTGAGTTCAACTACCAATAATTACAAGAAGCAAACCCAGAAGCTCGTATAGATAACAAGCCATTTAAGGTTGATGGAGATGTTAACAGTGAAGAACATCGCATAGAAATCGTTGGTTGATGGAGATGTTAACAGTGAAGAACATCGCATAGAAATCGTTGACTCGACAATTTCCACCATGGTTACAAGTGAAGAACACAGACAAGAAAAATAATTTTTCGTGGCAAAGTCAGGGGAGACAACCTAAACCTATCTTCTTCGTCACCATCAGATAACAAATCAGGCCGCCGGTGTCCATGCCTGCCGTCGCCATCATTATCTTGCAATATTTCATCACTAGAAACTATAAAGGGTTCTTCTTCTCCTTCTCCGTCAGTCCTCTTCCTCGCTAGTAGCATCGTCAATGAATGGATTTGTTCTCATCTTCTTTCTACTTCCTCCATAATATTCATCATCTTCGTCTTCGTCCATGAATGGATTTATTCTCATCTTCTTTCTACTTTCTCCATAATATTCATCATCACTACGATTCTGAACAAGGGTTTTGTCTCTCTCCATTCTCATATGCTCTGCAGGAAGATCATAGCACTTCTGCATAAGACAAGTACAGCTGCCTCTGGCTCACGACCAGTCGCACATTTCACTGTCCGCAACTTGGAATCCTTGACTGACGGCAAACGAGATTGCTGGTCGACATCATTGATAGCTGTTGCCTCATCAAATTCTTCTTCATTATAACTTTGATACCGTTGGAGAACTCTTCTCTCGAATTCCTCGATATCTTCTTCTTCACCATTATCTTGCAGTATTTCATCGTTAGAAACTATAAAGGGATCTTCTTCTCCTTCTCTGTCAGTCGACTCCTCTTCCTCGCTGGTAGCATCGTCCATGAATGGATTTATTCTCATCTTGTTTCTACTTTCTCCATAATATTCATCATCTTCGTCCATGAATGGATTTATTCTCATCTTCTTTCTACTTTCTCCATAATATTCATCATCACCACGATTCTGAACATGGGTTTTGTCTCTCGCCATTCTCATATGCTCTGCAACTTTTTCTAAGATTTTTTTTTTCTAGCAGTAATTTGTTTTGTTATATTTATAATAGTTGCCGGTTTCCATATTTCAGAACCCAGAAGTTTGAGTTGGTGTGTGATTAGGAAACCGCGTTTCTTATTTGGAACATACAACAGAAACATCAGTTCCACAAACTACCTCCGTATACCAAAATAAGAAAACAATTACCAAAATATCACAAATATCTTTCAACTAGAATAACATCCCAGTTTGACAGTTTTGATAAGCATCTACAGATTCCAGCAGCACAAATTTGTCAAAGAAGACAAGTGCACAAAACCCTGGCTTGTTTTCCTCCATTTTCATTTCCATTGTAATTTCTTCATCGCCATCGTCATAACTAGTACCAGCAACAGCAGCACCGGTTCTCAATGTGTCTTTTCAATTGCCATTGTAATTACTAGTACCAGCAACTGCAGCATCACTACCACCGTCATCCTCCTCCTCCTCGCACTTGCCTTAAATATGTACCAGTGTCGAGCGAACATAGACCCTATATGTAGACAGAAGTAGGCAAAGATGAAGCTGATATACCCTCGTAGGTCGTCAGAGTTCTACTTGTCTCATGTTCTGGGTCATTCGAAACAAAAAGGCGCCTAGAGGAAAAATTAGAAAACAGAAAATTTGTACACATTTCTGCGCCCATGGCGTTTTTATTTTCTAGGCACCCCTTGGGCGACTCGTGCGCCTACGCTCGCCTTTTACAACATAGACTAAAGGTATATACAGATATCAATTGATTGTGAAACATGAGAGACTAGATCTGTTCAGCTCAACAGCACACTTATACTGTGTTTAGAGAAATTCAGGGTTTTTCAATAAATTGCACTAGTCTTTGTTTACACACCTGAATCGCGCAATTGACTTCACAGGCAACCAAACAAGGATGTCTGATAGAATATCCCATGGTAAGTTCACCATTCCTGCAGTTCAAACAAAACAATATTAAAAAAAAAAAAAAAAACCCAAGTAATATGTTTAGCATTATTCATATTGAGATCTTGATAAAAGCAACTGAAAACAAGAATAACCCATCACTCTTTAGGTTGTAAACCAATGAACCTTGTGCAAGACTTTTTATGTCTAATCTGAACTTGTATTCTGCACATTACTGTACATTACCGGTTCGTTATCATAGCAAACCCAAGAAAATGATACAATATCCATATATTAGGTGACCATTATTGGGTACCCTACTAACTTAAAAAGCAGGGACACTGGCAGTAATTGTATTTGCATCCCTATCTCTTGGAGAATTTGCAGAGAGGAGAGTGCAACACCAAAATGCTTATGCAAATTAAAACTTGGCTTTTTCTACCTCTCAATATAGAATCTCAGATCAATTCACTGATGAACTCTTGGATGTTGAAATTGGAACCATCCAATTGATAACAGTAGCCAAATATGAACAGACCTACACCTATAAATCCCAGACACAACTAAACTAGGATCATTTCAATGCAAATTCAACAACATCGAACAATACATTATCATACGAACTATCAGAGCAGCTACACAATATAGATGTTCTGCATAGATTTGAGCTACATAAACCCCTACTTTCATTTGAAGCACACTATTAATTTGTAGTAAGAACCATCTAATTTGAAGCACATTTTTAAACAGAAATTCAGACCTGACCAACAGTAACCCTTGATTTCTAGCTCAAAAACTTATCAAATCAAAAGCAACCCGTGATTACTCAATTCTCGTTATCTCTAAATTTTCAACCAAAATGAGAAATTCAAAAACAAACACAACTGAAATTTGGAATCAGAGAGAGAGAGAGAGAGAGAGAGAGAGAGAGAGAGAGTACCTGCAGCCTGCACGAATGAATTGGAAGTGAGGGAATTTACTGATTGCGGAGGATGGTTGTTTGGAAGGGTGAGAACTTTAGGTTAGGGTTTCTAAGGTTATGGAGTACCATTAAGCCTTGGGGTGAAGCAACCCCTTGGACCCAGTATGGATGGAGATAGATAAGATCAGTGCAGCTAGAATATGTCCATGGTGCAGCATTTTTTGTTGGCTCAACAATTAGTGAAGCTGATTGGAGGAGCATCTGAGAGATAAGTCGAAGTCAGAAAGCATGATGTGATCATCTTCGCGGACAAAAGTATTTCCGGTTTTAGGTCACTGTATATAACCTCAAGTATGTGTAGGTATTCTAACGCAAGGAGGACTTCGGCAGTATAAAACCTGAAGGAGAATTAGTCCAGAAAAAGAAAGTAAAAGTGATGAACTGAGATTGCAATCTTAAACAAAAGTTCAGTTGTATATGTTCTCTTAGTTCTTATCCCCTTCGTCAATCATGTTTAAAATCACACTCTTTTAATACTGGCATTAGAATGAAGAGAACCCAGATAACAGCTCCTTGCCACACAGGACTCATGAAATCTCATTTTTCAACACAGAAAAAGGTAAATATGATGTATGCCTAAGTCCTTTGACTGGTTATCAGTGAATTCGATTAAGAATATTTAATGATAAAAATTGGTATAAATAGGGTCTAAAACCATGTCAAACGTGGAAGCAAAAGTTACAATACCTGGCTGCTTGTTCGGAGAAACACCTGGTTGGCCCTTGGCATTCTCTTCCTAAGCATACGCCATAACTAACACGAAAAACTTCTCCGTAGTAAAATGAGCAAATATTGTAGGAAGAAAAAGATGATCCAGCATTTCCAAGTCTCTCTTTCAGTTTGAGCCCTTGGCATTCTCTTCCTAGAAGCTACAAACTCATTGTTCATAACCATCAAAGCAAATGGACAGTTTGTCCCCACTTAACCCTGCACGAGACATACGGTTCCTGTAAACACAAGACACGATATGTCATGGAAAGATCATGGAAATGCAGTTTTAATGGAACAGTATATGCATCTAATTGTAATGCACCTCAAGGACGTCGTTGTGGGCAATCAATCTTCCAGCAGCAGCTGTAGCTCCACCAGTAAGAAAACTAGCATGTTGCAAGACACCTTTATTCTTCTTCCCTATATACAATGACCTTGACGTGTATACAACCCGTTCTGTCTATAAACAAGCTTCACTCCCTGTACAGCTACTTCAGATGCTTAACTTTCTAACTGCAGAAGGAGAGACATCAACATGTGAAAGAAATAAGAATCACAAGGCTTTTATCTATAATTTTTGCTCTTATTTAAAAGCTATGGCGAAAAAAATATATGAATTTAGAGCAACCACAGTCATCGACTATAACTAAAAATTTGGTCGAAAACTCAGACGCTACGGAGAGGAGTATCGATCAAATACCAGACTATAACCAAAAACCAAACTATATTTGGTCGATAGTATGGTTTTGGTCGGGCGTAATTTAAGACTACGCCCGACATCAGGCGCAAATATTAGTTGCGTTTCGAGTGGGGCGTAATTTTAATTTGCGCTTGGTAGTCAGGCGCAAATAATAGCTTCGTCTGTTTCAAACGTAACTTTAATCTACGCCTGATGGGACGTAGTTTACATTTGCGCCTGATATCGAGCGGTATGTTACAATTGCGCCTCAACCAGGCGGTATGGTTCCATTGCGCCCGATGGGACGTAACCTTAAAGTACGCCTAAAGCCGGGCACAATTATTAGTTACGCCTTAAACTAAATGGGGCGTAATTTTAAATTACGCCCATCCCTCCACCAAATTTTAAACTACGCCTTAAAGATTCCCGCCACACCATACGAGAGCTAATGTAGAATTGCTGATGGGTCGCGCTGTGTGGTGTCTTGGACCCGAGTTTCGCAAGATGACTCTTGCAATGGGATTGTTTCCAGAGATAAATAAAATCCTGCTACTTTTCTGGCAGCATGCAGGAAATGTTTGGCAAATGAGTTATACCTTCGTGCCCCATCAGGCGGGTTTCCCAGTTGCGCCCCATCAGGCGTAATTGCAATTCACGCCCCATTGGGCGTAGTTCAGTGTTACGCCCCATCAGGCGTAGTGTTTTAATTGCGTCCCACCAGGCGTATTTATTAATTGCGTCCCGTCAGGCGTAGTTTCAAGTTACGCCTCTCCTTCGGGCGGTTTTATATATTACGCCCCGCACCAAACGCAATTTTAGGCTACGCCCGACTTCAGGCGTAAATTAAAGTTACGTCCCACCCGAGCGCATTTTATACCTACGCCCCATATCAGACGAACTCTTATACATCCGCTCCACCAAATTTATTCCAGCACCGTAACGTCTCAGCACTGACTAAACCCATTTTTTTAGTTTTCATTTGGTATTTAGTCTTTAGTTATAGTCGTATGACTGCAGTTGCTCTTAGGAGACTTATCGATACCAGGTATTTGATGCAATTACAATGTATACCCTTCCCTGACTCTGCAGTGTCAACTTAGGATTTCTATATAAATATACTTATTTTGTATACAATTTATTAGATCTAATCACTGCAGCCACTAAACTAGAGTTCAACTAAGGAAGGCTAAATCCGATCTTCATACCTAATGCCGCGGGATCAGCTAGCATTTATTAATCTAAATTGCCTACAAAAGGATCTCGCAAACATAGCATCCACATCCAGAATCATCATAACACAGCATCTCTCACTATAATTCTCAAATTACAAAATTTTAACATAATAATCTCGTCTTTTGACACAGGCAACCATCACTATAATTCAAATGCAGTTTCGTATTAACAGCAAGCTACTCAAATCACAGTTAGGTTCAGGGCTATAATTATCACCATCCCAATTCAAAACACAGCACAATTCTAATAACGACAACAAACTAAAAACAGCACAAATTGCCATGAAGGAGCTGATGACATACCTTTTCCATAATCTCCAATAGAAAAGAGCATCACTTGGAAACTAGGGGAACGAACAGCATTGAAAGGTATAGCAGCATTTTCGGTCATCCAAACCGATATGTTATCCCACGCCTTATCCTTCAACTTCTTTTAAGTAGCACTTTGACTCTCGAGTGTTGTTTACTGCACTTTTGAATAATCATTTTTCATGAATTCTTCAATAGGACCCCTTACACACTTGCCATATCTAGCCTGAAATTGAAAATTACACACTTTAGTTAGAAATAACTTCAGTAGAAGAGAAGACATTAAGTAATACCCAAGGATTATGCAGATGTAGAAATCTACTACGATTCACCCAAATATACTATGATAGTGATCATGCAGTTGTATCAACTATCAACATCAGAATTTGAAAAAATCAAGATGATTTTAAGATAAAATACAAACATGATGCAATTATGCAAAAATCAAGATGAAAATAAGAATTGGGTGCTATTTATTATTAGAACCATGAGTGATTTTGTGACTTATGAGACGGATTAAGAAAAGATTGGTTAAATCAGTCAGAAAATCAGAGGAAAGAAACAACTATCAACTATCAATTGAACAAAGGAAAGAAAAGATTAGTATATGGTTAATCTAATAGTTGCTAGATCGAACATCATAGAACAACTATCAACTATCAAACTACAAGCAGTAATCAGTACTTACCTCTTCCCTAGATAAGAACGGGAGTGAAACGCTTCAGCTGCTGCAACAGATGAAAATGAAAACACCTTGATCAAACTTAGTTTTTATCGATTAGAGATGATTTACAAAAATATCCTTTCCCGATATTATCATTGGACCAGTAAAACCGATACATCTGTCTGTATCGTTTCGTTACGAACGTTTTTAATCGTTCTGTCTTTACGTCGGTCGCCCATATTTTCGATATTGTATAGGTGTATTTCGATATCGGATAAAAACTTGTAATATGGGATTGTACAACCTATATTAACTATATTAACTACGCTCCTGGAGTATCCGCGGTATTCTCGTAGTATCATTTAGCTACTCTTTCCGTAACTAAGAAAAAAAATATACTTGAAATGTAGTATTTGATAAGTATCTCAGGATATACGATACAAACATGGATACATCGTCAATTTTGAAATATCCTTGCTCCATGACCAACAGGTATCCAACTTTTTTTATCTGATCGGCCTCATTTAGGAACTAGACCCTGGTGCCATTACATAACTGTGTACGGTTCTGGATAATATATTACACGGATCCAATGTCCCGGCTGGGTATCAATGTTGAGTTTATCAAAAATCTCGCTGATTGAACTTGAACACATATTCGCTAGAAAAATGAATATATATAGTTAAGAAATGTCATCGTTGCTTTTCTTCTTTAGAAATGGTTGGAATTTAATTCAAAAAAAAAACCATCCTTCTTCCGATTTAATCAGATCTTATTCATACTTATATTTATCTTACTCCGGTAATCATTCTCTTTTTCTTGTTGGATTTCTCGGTATTGTACTCTTACGGTATATTCTTGTTACTTTGTATTCTCTTATTTTCAATCTTAAACTCATTGTAACCTTGAAATCCCATTAACGTAAAGGTTACTTATTTATCAAAAAAAAAATAAAAAATAAAAAATAAAAAATGTCATCGTTACTCACCCTCGGCAGTTAGCACATTTTTCTCTTATGTATTTAATAGCATTTTCCTTGTATTTTGGCTATGTCCACAAACCAGTAACTACACTCCACTTCTAAAGTATCATCATGTTTTATATTTGAAGTCTTGACCCAAATCTTTTAGCTAACAAGATTCACTGATTCAGTGAGATTTTCCTTCTTACACATTAAAATTTCATATCGGATTTCATAATGATTATCATACCGGCTTTGACAAGACAAACAAAACTTTTTCAATGACAGTCAGAAGTCTCGGACGAATGCACGTGGTATGTACACTTTGCTTGCTAAATTTACAACTTGCCATGGCTAGCCTAGGAAAGACCTAGCTAGCACTTAGTTTCCAACCAAAGCCAATTTAGTCAAACAATAGAAGCTAAGTTTGTGTACTGTCAAATCAGAAATATATAACCCTTGATTAAATAACATACGGTCCAAGATAGAAATATCTTATTTGTAGTATTTAAATACCAAAGTACCGAGCAGTAAAGAGAGTTTCATTTATATCAACAACAAGTCTATTTAAACAGCTGAAATAGACAACAGCAAAACCACTCCTCAGAACAATTTTAATAGACCCCACCATAAGTGGCCCCCTGCTGTCCTCCGGCGAGGCCCACCGGAACTCATCATAAAAATGCGAGAGCTTTTTAAAATGTTGTTCGCCGTGGTTTGGTGTTACTCGGTTCGTTAAGAACCACTATTATCTCAATTCAATAATTTGGTTCTTCCTTTTAGAAATCAAAACCTCTGCAAAACTACTCTCACTTGGATTTTTTATTTTGATCTCCAGTGTTCATCATCAAATCTGGTGTAGGCTCAAGAGGTATACTCTTTATGTTTCATTTATCCTCTGCTTCTATTTTCGTTTCACTGACAGGTTTTGTGTTTTTTCTTAATTTCTCTGAATGGTTGATTTGGATCAGGTAAAAGAGAAAACAAATGGGTGTTTATAAATAGAATCACGATTTCGTACATACATTGAAGGAATCCTCTCACGCATACATTGAAAAATAGTTGCATGATGGTATCTCCTCTCAACAACAAACTAAGTAAGTACTAATTTGTGCATTTTCCTTTTGTTTGGATTGACATCATTATTGATTAAAACTTATAATCTGAATAGATCGATTTATGAGTATTAATTGAATCGTTAAATTAGTCTTGTATATTGGTCTATTTCAAAATAACTTAGAGGTTTAGATTGACTGCAATGCAAAATGAGTTATGCTTGACTTGATTGTAATACCATCTCTTGGGTTGATTTGCTTGTAAACAATGCCTCCACACTTGTATCCTTATGAAGCATCTACTTCCGCTGCAGGAACACCTTCTTATTCCACTTGGATCTGCTGCGTGAGCAAATGCATCAACTGGTTTTGATGAAGTACATGACCCCATCCATATCGAACCAAAATCGGTTTTTAGGGTGATGGGAGAGTTCAGGGTTCGTTGGTAACACTGACGACCTCATGAATGTTTGAACAACGCAAACTTGACAAATATTGAAAGCACAGTGAGGCATGTGAAGCAAGTAGAAAACATATCATCTAAGAATCATTAAGGATCCGAGAGACAGAGATGGTGTGCTGAAGGTCATAGAGGTAATTCTGAAAGTATTAGCACAACTCGTTTAGACTGAATGTATTATCTTAAATTCGGTCAGTTACAATAGGAAAAGTGATTTCTGACATATTCAACCGCTTAGGTCCGAACCTGTGCTATGTGTTAAGCAAGATACAGTCATCACCTAAAGACTCTCAACTGAGTCAGTTGAAGACCGGATATTTTGCAATAGTCTTTAGGATAATTTAAAGTTCCTTTTGAATAGCATCTGTTAGCTATTAAATAGCTAAGAAGTTGTAACAACCAACTATGTATCTCTTTTCAAAGATATAAATAACATCTCGACTCCACAACTTGAACTGTGGAAGTCATTCCTCCAAATATCATGTTCTAAGTTGGTATCAGGAGGGTTCGATCCCCTCGCTTTTCTGCTGTAACAGCCGCCACCATCACAACCAACAGTAGATCACCACCATCAAAACCACTTTCATATCCGCATCCAAACACTCAAATCGCCTCATTTTTCCCCTGTGAAAGAAATAACATACCCCTAATCTGCTCATCAAAATACTTCAGAGAGTTTTGTACTCTACATCATCTTTATGTGTTTGTTTTTCACCCATATCACCAGTTCCATCACCTACTTTACTCACATCATCCATCCATTTTAACTGCAACACAAGTCTCTATCACCGCCATTAACACCGTTTTCTGCTAAGCAAGCTTGTTCACATGTCTCTAGTGATGGCAAGGCCATCTATCAACACTTTAGATCTGGTATTAAAAACATTCTTAAAAACCAGTTCTAAACAAATTTCAATACCAAAACAAATGTAACCATTACCAATTACATCTGTTAACCAACACACATCAATACTACCAATTGAAGAGGTATTCCAACTATCTCACACAACCATTTGAAGAGGTATTTTGACTATCTCATACTATGAATTTGAAGAGAAACACCAATTTTCTCATACAACAGTTTGAGGGGCAGTTACAAGTTCGTTTCATAAGTTCAAAAAAAAAAACTAGCTTCATGTCAGATTTATAAACTCCAGGGATCAATTGGAGGACATCTTTACTAAGGGTCTTCCAGCAGCAAGATTTCAGATTATACGTAGCAAGTTGCACCTTCGCCAACTCCAGTACAACTTGAGGGAAGGTGTTAAGCAAGATACAGTCATCACCTAAAGACTCTCAACTCGAGTCAGGTTGAAGACCTAGGATATTTTGCAATAGTCTTTAGGATAATTTAAAGTTCCTTTTGAATAGCATCCGTTAGCTATTAAATAGCTAAGAAGTTGTAACAACCAACTATGTATCTCTTTTCAAAGATATAAATAACATCTCGACTCCACAACTTGAACTGTGGAAGTCATTCCTCCAAATATCATGTTCTAAGTCTATGTGTTAACAATGTTACTGAATGCTCTTCCATGTTTATAACTTGTTTTTTTCTTTCTTTTCATGTTTATTGTTTATCAAAACTTGGAAAAGAGCCAATATGTTATGTGGCCCATTTTCAAACAAGACCCTAGATTTCAAGCTCATTGTCCTTTGCAAATGTCACTTGTTTTGTTTCGTGGTAGAATTTTGTTTTTTGGTAAATAGTAATCATTTCAACCCTTGTGATTTTTACAGAACTATGTTTGTTGATCAATTCGGAGCAAGAGTCACATGAATCAAGGCACTAACCAACAATCGGCACTTGTGATCAAGCAGATCAAATTGGGTTGTAACGGTTTTGTATGGGATTCTGGTGGAAGAGGAAGGAAACCTCCTCATTAATCTTTGAACCACATTATGATTTCTCCTCTAATTAAGTAAGTACTAATCTTCCATTTTTATGTTTCTTTCTTTGATTTTATGTTAGGATTTCAAATATTAGGGTGAGTTTTGTGCATCAACTCCATAAAAGAAAGTTTAATGCGTAATGTGCCTCATATGACTCATGACCAAGGCACATCGTTTGATTAGGTTTAAAGTACTATTGTGGATTCTAGGGGCCATAGCCGAGGTAGTTATTGAGTGCCTACAATGGAGTCACTTGAATTAAACCGCAATGACATTCAAGACTTTAAATTTATTGGTTTGGTTGGAGTTTGTTAGTCGAATATGTTTTTGTCTTCATTGATTGCCCACCCTTCGGTACTACTATTTATTTTTGGTTACAAACTCTTTGAATGTCATATTGTTATAATGACAAAAAAAAGTTTTACGACAATGATTTAAGGAATTCTTTCTTGAATCATTGTTGGAAAAAACAAACTAAACATGTGTCTATTTGAGTATTTCCTAATAGGTACATCAGCTCTTCATCTGTGATTCTGCAGCTATACAATGATTTTTGAACAAACTCATGCAAACTAAACTATCGTTACTGATTATGTTTCTTTTGTTTTTGAATTAACATGATCATTTACTAATATATGTGCTGACTAAAGTAAGGTGAGAGTGAACCGTCTACATTTTTTTTTCATTTGCTCTACACCTATATATCTTATCTTGATTCATGGTTGTTTAGTTGAGTATTCAGGGTTTTTTTTCTCCTTTTATTTGGATTCAGTGGAGCTCTTTCTGATTAAAACTTATGGTTTATTTGGAAGATAAACGCACTGAAAGTTGACATTCAGCACATCTGAGCAGAAGCTGTACAAAGTTAAAATCTTTCATTGATTATTGATTTGTTATTTTGATTCTTTACATTTAGGGGTTATAAGTGTTACTTGTTTTGCACTTTCATATTGGGTTTTTGATTTGAGGTTTCTTGATTTTAGTTCCCTTTTCTAATCTTTAGTGTTCTTAGTCATTCCGATTATGTTCTTCGCATTTTTCGAGTGTTTTAAGGTTTTGTCTTTGGCTAGACTTGTTTAAGCTATTTTTAAAGTCGCTTTGTTGCTCTTTGTGTTTATTTTGGGTGTTAATTTCTTCAAGTATTCTCGTGACTGTCATTTTAGTATACTGGTGGCGTTGGTGGATCATCTCGTAAGTCTTTCGTGGTGGTACCTGGTTTGCTTCGCTTTGGTGGTGGTTGTTATTGGTTTTTTATGGTGGTTCTCCATCCTTTTGTCAATCATAACAATGAGAAGATAAATGAACTGAAAGCTGAAGCCGAGAGCATAAGGTTAAAGGTAAATCTTACCTTGATTTGTTATAATGATTCTCTACACAGTTAGGAGCTTTTAGTGCTTTAGATATTTTGGATTCTAAATATTTTTTTTTTTAATTGTTATTATGGTTCATTTTCTGATATCTAGTGTTCTTAGTTTCCTTTATTTATTTGTTTCCTTCTTCTTTGCATTTTCTAGGGTATATTCCTATGTCCAAACCAGACCAGTGATGGAGGTCGAGGTACAGGTGAAAATAATGTTGGAGAAAAATGAGTTTTTAATAAAAATATTTTGGTCTTGGTGTGGTTTGATCTAGTGACCTAACGGTCCAAGGATACTTGCTCATTTTATGAGTGAATGAATCTCTCTTTAGTCCCACATTGGGTATAATAGAGAAGGAGCTCCACTATATAGCCATATGCTTATGGATATGTTGTAAAACAACATTGTGGGTGGAGCGGGTGAGAAAAAATACAAATTTTGACCCATGCGATATGCGCGTATGCCATGCACCAAGTTCCTCTTCTACTCGGATTTATTTTTTGGGCGAGTTTTTTTCTTTAGGAAATTAATTCCTAAAATATTTTTAGAGTTTTATTTATGGGTAAATTCCTTTTAGGTGTTTTACTAGTTTTTTAAAGAAAACCAAAACCTAACTTGATTTGCAAGTATTTTCATCCTATAAATATAACTCGAAAATCTGTTTTCTATACACCGAAAAATTCTTCTTTTATTCTAGGGTTTTCTCCATACGTTTTTACCTCCATCCCGTTTCCGAGTTCGAAGAGAGGGTAACTTGCGTTGTGCTAACTCAAGTTATATCGGGTGCGTCTTATCCTCGGACACATCTTCGCTCGTGAGGGGTTTAGCATTACTCAACTCGAGTATACCCGCGAACTAATGTGTTAAGGACAACTTGTTGAACCCGTGATTCTCGCCTCGCAAGTTATTTCGGTAGAGTTGTTTCGCATTAGTTCTTTACATATTATTTTCGATACATCTAACGTCTTTGTTCATTGTTGCAAGATCCCAACAATCTTAACACATTATTATTCCTTGTAACAATGGGAATTAACGATGTAGAAAGACCACAAAAGTTTAACTAAAGGATTTCAAGAGATGGCAATCCAAGATGTTGTTTTATCCGAGCCATCATGAACCGGACTATGTACCGGTTCTAGGTGATGACTTGTACAATGTGAAATTTTGTCCGAGGAGGAGGTCAATATGAACACGAGGTCTAATTTTCTCGGCTAAAAATCATATCATGAACGGTTTGGAAGATGCGATGTATGATTTTTACAATGCTAAAGAGCACTTGACTGCGTATGATTTGTGGACTGCGTTAGAAGCAAAGTACCAAGCCGAGATCTGCAGGAAGCAAGAAATTTCTGGTGGCAAAGTTTATGGAGTTCAAGATGACGAATGATAAGTCCGTTGTTGATCAATTCCTCGAACTTCAACAAATTATTAACTTGATTCTTGCCGAAGGTATGGTTGTTGATGAGACTTTTCAAGTGTCTGCGGTAATTGAGAAGTTACCATCTTCTTGGTCGGAGTACAAGAAAAAGCCGAGGCATGAAATCAAGCGAGATCAACATGGTTGAATTGGGAAAGAAGATTCAAGTGGAAGAGATGTTGTGCACCAAAGACAAGAACGTGTCATCCGTAAGGGACATGTCTAACAAAGCTCATATGTCGGAACATAAGACATCCAAAGCTGGAAAAGGTGACAACAACAATCGCAACTCGAAGCATGGACCTAACAAGAAAGGTACGTTTCAGAAACCAGTAATCTAGCATTATTAAAATTAAGGGTCCTTGTTTGGGTGTGGGAAATACCGGTCATATGGCAGTTCATTTGAGACAACGTAAGGATAAGAAGAATAATGCTAACCGGTTGAGAAAAGCAAAGAGGAGTTTTCTCATTGTGGTGTCGAAGTTAACGGTGACCAATGTGATGGATTGTGGGTAGACTCTGAGCTACCAAGCATGTTTGTGGGAACAGAGACCTGTTCACCTCCTACCAGAGGGTAAGGGAAGGCGAGAAACTCTATATGGGTAACTCATCCGCATCGAGGTTGCAGGAAAAGGAAAGGTCTGGCCCGAAGCTCACATCCTGGAAAGACTCTCACATTGAATGAAGTTCTTCATGTTCAGACATCCGCAAAATCTTGTTTCTTGTTCTGTTTTAGATGATAAGGGTTTTAAAGTTACAATTGAGTCTGGAAAACTTATAGTAACTAAGGGCAATGATTATGTGGGTAAGGGTTATAAGACGGGGTCTATATAAACTTAATGTAACCTGTCCCTAATTGAAATTGAATGATTCTTACGCTTACATGTGTGTGTCATTGAACGTTTGGCATGGTAGACTTGGTCATGTAAACTATAAATCAATGCATAAATTGGCTAGCGTAGGTCGCATACCCAAATTCACTTTAGATAAATATCATAAGTGTGAGATTTGTGTAGAATCTAAGCATGCTAAGAAATCATTCAAAAAGAATGTCCAGAGAAACTCTAAACCCTTAGATTTAATCCACTCGGACCTAGTTGATATGAAGTCAGTTCAAACAAGAGGTGGTAAGAAATGGTTTATTACTTTTATAGATGATTGTATGGAATCTGCCATGTTTACTTACTTAGAGGCAAGGATGATGCCTTAGAAGCCTTTAAGATATATAAAAGTGAAGTCGAAAACCAATTGAATACTACCATTAAAACTATTAGGTCCGACCGTGGTGGTGAGTATGAAATTCCCGTAGGAGATTTACGTGAAGAACATGGCATAATACATGAGACTACATCCCCTTATTCACCTCACCCAATGGTGTAGCCGAACGTAAGAACCGCACTTTAAGGATATGATGAATGCCATGTTGATTAGTTCAGGATTACCTTCGAATTTGTGGGGGGAGGCTATCCTCTCCGCCAATTACATCCTGAACAGAGTACCCTTTAAAGGATCAGATAAAACTCCATATGAGTTATGGAAAGGTAGACAACCATCTTATGATTACTTCAAAGTGTGGGGGTGCTTGGAAAAGGTGGGCATCCCTCCTCCTAAGAAAAATAAGATAGGACCCAAAACCGTTGATTGTGTTTTTATAGGGTATCCTGAGCATTCTAGTGCTCATAGGTTTATGGTTGTGAGTTATGAAATTTCTGACATAGGGTTGAATACTATCATGGAGTCTAGGGATGCTGAGTTTTTTGAAACCTGCTTTTTCCTTTGAAACGTGAATCTCGAAAGAGATGTTTTGATGATCCCCTAGATGTTCCTTCAAGTAGTCAATTATTACCTTTAGAGGAAGATGAACCGAAGTGGAACCTAGAAGAGGTAAAAGGGTTAGAACCGAGAAAACCTATCCTGGTTGCATTACATACCTAGCCGAAGTCCGATCCTCGACTTATAGAGAAGCCATGACTTGTCCGAAGCTTCGTGGTGGAAAGAAGCTTCCATTAGTGAAATGGATTCCCTTCGAAAAACAGACTTTTGAACTTGTAGATTTACCTCCGTGGTGTAAGGCCATAGGTTGTAAATGGATTTTCAAAAGAAAACGTAAGATAGATGGAACTATTGAAAAATACAAGGCTAGGATGGTAGCTAAAGGCTACGAGACAAATACAAGGTATAGATTTCTTTGACACCTATTCACCGGTGAGTAGAATTAGCTCCATTAGGATGTTAATTGATATAGCTTCATCCATAATTTAGAGATACATCAAATGGATGTAAAGACAACGTTTCTTAATGGTGAGTTAGATGAAGAAATTTATATGGAACAACCCGAGGGCTTTGTAGTTAAAGGTTGTGAAAAGAAAGTGTAAACTGGTTAAATCTTTATATGGATTGAAACTAGCACCTAAACAATGGCATGAAAAATTTGATCATGTGATGATTTCTAGTGGTTTTAGAATTAATGAATTCGATAAGTGTGTTTATACTAAACTTGTCAAGGATGCCTGTGTGATTGTATGCTTGTATGTTGATGATATGCTTATACTAGGTACAAACATGGATGTTATTAATTCCACTAAGAAACTGTTGAATGAGAACTTTGACATGAAAGACTTAGGCCCCGCTGATGTCATATTAGGGATGAAGATTAGAAAAAACTTCTAATGGCTATAGTCCGAGCCGTATCATTATGTTAAACCATACTTAAGAAATTTAATCGGTTTAATCAGTAAACTCGTGTGTACTCCTTATAATTCTAACTTTGTCGTCTCAAGAAGAATAAGGGTGTAGGAGTTAACCAACTTGAATACTCGAGAGTCATAGGAAGTCTGATGTATTTGATGAATTGTACGAGACCAGACATTGCTTATGCTGTAAGTAGGTTAAGCAGGTATACTTGTAATCCAGGGCAGATACATTGGGATGCACTTATTAGAGTGCTAAAGTACTTGAAGTACAATGACCTTTAGTTTGAATTACAAAGGATATCCAAGTTGTCCTGAGGGATTTTGCGATGCAAACTGGATAACAGATCAGAGATTCTAAGTCTACGAGTGGATATGTATTCACTCTAAGCAAAGTGCGTCGTATCTTGGAAGAGTTCCAAACAGACATGTATAGCTCGTTCCACTATGGAATCGGAGTTTATTGCGTTAGATAAAGCGGGAGAGGAGGTGAATGGCTAAGAAACTTTTTAGAAGATATTCCTCTCTGGCATAGGCCATGTGCGCCTATATCTATACACCGTGACAAAGCAAATCTGCGATGGGTAGAGCTAAGAGTTGCTTCTACAATGGAAAGTCTATACATATTCGTAGAAGACATGACACTTTGAAAACACTAATCTTAACAAGCGTTATTTCCATAGATTGGATGCAGTCCAAGGAGAATATCGCGGACCCTTTGACGAAATGTTTGTCCAAGGAGATAGTTAGTAAAGCATCGAGGGGGATGGGGCTTAGGCTCAATAATTAAACTTGCCATGAAGGATACTCAACCTTGCCGATTGGAGAATCCAAGATCAAGGTTTCGAATGAGACAACTAATTCATGGTGGGTAAAGGTAAACACTATCGAGAATTTCATTCTCTCGTCCCTTCCCTATGGTGTTGATGTGATAGTGTGACCGCATGTGGAGGATGACTTTAAATAAGTCTTAATGAGTTCCATAGTTTCAATTTAAGATTGAAGTGGGGTGTAGCAAGCAAAGAACACTCTTGATGGAACTCACTATCCGAATGTGGAAGTGGGGGCCGCTTCATGAGAATTGAGCCAATTCTCTAGAGCATTTTGAGAAACAGGATATGTCCAGGGCCAAATTGGACAACACGGCACGAACTTAGCAACACCAGGAGAATATCATGTGTGGTTGTTGTCGCGAATTACACCAACGCTATCAGTTCAAGACTAGGTTCACTGTTTAGCTAGTAGTTCCAGTAACTTCTCACTAAGTAAGGGTTCAAGACCTCATGGACACCTTTGCCTAAATGGTATTTTCCTTACTCTGATTTTTCGTTTTTCCGAGATTTCATTCATGTGGGGGATTGTTGGAGAAAAATGAGTTTTTAATAAAAATATTTTGGTCTTGGTGTGGTTTGATCTAGTGACCTAACGGTCCAAGGATACTTGCTCATTTTATGAGTGAATGAATCTCTCTTTAGTCCCACATTGGGTATAATAGAGAAGGAGCTCCACTATATATAGCCATATGCTTATGGATATGTTGTAAAACAACATTGTGGGTGGAGCGGGTGGGAAAAAATACAAATTTTGACCCATGCGATATGCGCGTATGCCATGCACCAAGTTCCTCTTCTACTCGGATTTATTTTTTGGGAGAGTTTTTTCTTTAGGAAATTAATTCCTAAAATATTTTTAGAGTTTTATTTATGGGTAAATTCCTTTTAGGTGTTTTACTAGTTTTTTAAATAAAACCAAAACCTAACTTGATTTGCAAGTATTTTCATCCTATAAATATAACTCGAAAATCTGTTTTCTATACAATCGAAAAATTCTTCTTTTATTCTAGGGTTTTCTCCATACGTTTTTACCTCCATCCACGTTGCTTGAGTTCGAAGAGAGGGTAACTTGCGTTGTGCTAACTCAAGTTATATCGGCGAGTCTTATCCTGGACACATCTTCGGTGTGAGGGGTTTAGCATTACTCAACTCGAGTATACCCGCGAACTAATGTGTTAAGGACAACTTGTTGAACCCGTGATTCCGCCCTCGTCAAGTTATTTCGGTAGAGTTGTTTCGCATTAGTTCTTTACATATTATTTTCGATACATCTAACGTGCTTGTTCATTGTTGCAAGATCCCAACAAATAATAGACGCGGTTGAAAACCGAGGATAATGGAAGCAACATGAGGAGGCGATGAAGGCGAGTGACACCGAGGAAGTGTATACTCTCCTTAAGGTGGAGCAGCTGAACAAAATGCAAACGTGCTTGTGCTTGGGTCTGCTGTAGGGAGTGTGAATGGTAGTTTAGAGGATAGTGCTCAAGAAGGAGAAAATAGCTTACTTCCCGCAGTGTCGTCAAATCTTACCAGGAGCTGCCGTACTTAGTTTTTGATTTGTTGATTGAGGGTATCTCTTAATCTAGACAGCTGACTTTTAAATTGGTTATTTACATTTGTTCTTGTTCTCATGTAATTTTTGGGGAGGCTTTTATGTGTTTGGTTTGCTACTTTGCAAAGCTCTGGGATTTCTATCAGTGTATTACTCGCACGTGGTAAAAGTGTAAACTGAACCTCGAATGCCCAATTGATACCCGGAAGCGAGTACCCGGTTTTTTTAATCGGGGGAAATAACGCCGGTTTCCGATTTGACCGTTGGCACCCTAGTGATATGGGCCGGCCAACAATCACGGTCAGCAAAGGATTACGTGTCGACCAACAAATCAAATAATCGAAGCCGGTCAGCGATTACAGTAAACCCTAGTCCAAGCGGGCAGGTTTACGTGCCTTATAAGTAGGAAAGTTTCTTTCCCCATTTTATTCATCCCCACTCCCCAGTCGCCTCTGTAGTGAAACTGTGAAAGAAAGAAACCAGATCTAGGTCCCCTAATCCTAAAAATCAACAACAGCCGATCACTCTCTTGATTGTCTTCATCACAACTAACTCATGGCTGCCGATTTCAACATCTTCAACAACCACGACAATATAACGCACTTTGATTTTTCTTCTCAAAAAAGTAAAATACGTACTTCTTCACCAATTGTCGCCAGGATTCTCTCCGCCGTGTGAAGAAAATCGGACTCTAAACATGACAAGGGACATAGTTCAAGTGTTGTCTGAGGTGGACTACTAGATATGCCGAGTGTATACTAGAAGCAACGCTAGGCTAAGCCAGTGTTTGCATTTTGAAATGAGTTGTTACAATGTTCCCGAGTATATACTGACGTTAGATTGAATGTTTGTTATCCCCGTGAATCTGTCTTAAATTTCTGTTCAAGCCTGCATATTTTGAAGATCTTTATTTGTTTTTTGTTTTTTGTGTTGGCATGTGCCAATGGCCGCGTCACGGCCATGTTGACCTAGTTGCAAGTCTTGCAAGCCTAGGGCGCTATATTTGGCGTGTGCCCGATGGCATAGAAGCTTGGTTTTGGCATTGTTGCCATGGTGCGCGATGTGGCTTGGTTTGGCATTGTTGCCATGGTGCGCAGGTATGCGGCTTAGGTTTGGCATTGTTGCCATGGTGCGCGGCATGTGGCTTGATTTAGCATTGTTGCCATCGTGCGCGGGATGCGGCTTGGTTTGGCATTGTTGCCATGGTGCGCTGACATGCGGCTTGATTTGGCATTGTTGCCATGGTGCGCGGCATGCGGCTTGGTTTGGCATTGTTTCCATGGTGTGACTGACATGCGGCAGTTCGGCATTGTTGCCATGGTGCGCAGTGCTGACTTAATTTGGCATTGTTGCCATGGTGCCTTGATATGCGGCTTGGTTTAGCATTGTTGCCATGGTCGCGTGATATGCGGCTTGGTTTAACATTGTTGCCATGGTGCGCATGTGATATCGGCTTAGTTTGGCATTGTTGCCATGGTCATGATGATACGGCTTGGTTTGGCATTGTTGCCATGGTGCTGATGATGCGGCTTAGTTTGGCATTGTTGCCATGGTGCTTGCTGATATGCGGCTTGGTTTGGCACTCTCTTGCCATGGTGCGCGCAGTGCGGCTTGGTTTTGGAATTAGGGTTCTATGTTGAAAAGCCTAACAGGTATTTGAAAAAAATACCCCTATTAATTATTTACACGGTTAAATGCTCTTAGTTAATGTGTGCAGGTAACACTAGGTCATGGGTTTCTGATTTTACCCCTTGTCTAAAATCCACCATCAACATTAAGTCCCTACTTAGCTCGGAAAAAGGGGCTTTGTTGAGAATAAGCATAAGATGGTGACAAACTATTAACAACAAACCGTAAAGAAAATTGAAGGAGGCTTGTCGACCTTTTATAAATAGGATTTGAAATCCTTGCCTCACGGAAGTTTTGCACAAATCGGGGCCGGCACAATTGGTGGGCAGGTGCAGCTTGGGCGACGTTGGGAAGTTGGCGTGAGTTGGGAAACCGAGGTGTGCTGTCTGGTGGGACCGGCGCGAAGTGTAGAAGCCGTGCGTGCTTGCAGGCGTGACTTGGGCGGCATTGGGAGGTCGGCGCAACTGGTGGGGCTGGTCCAACTTGGAAACCATGCTTGCAGGCGTGACTTGGGCGAAAACGTGAGAAGTCGCAATTGGTGGGGCAGGTCAACTTGGAAACCATGCTTGTTGTGCGTGACTTGGCGGCATTGGGAAGTCGCACCCTTTGTGGGCCCGCTTCTTACACACGTGATTTTGGTAAAAGGGAAATCCTTCCCTATTTCAAAGTCTTTCACGCCTATATATATATATATATATATATATGTATAAAGCCCCTTTCTCCCCATCCTGCGCTTTATTCTTTCCTCTTTTTATACTAGCGGCAAAGAGAAAGAAGCTTCCGTGTATGTCTTCGAGTACTTTTCTCTCCCTTTTTTTTTCTTTTTACGTAGGTGTAAACCTTAAGAGTAGGCGCTTCCACAATCCTTTTCATATGATTCCTTGGCGCGCCTCTTGTAGAAATATTATATGTATGCAACCAAGGGAATCTCGCATATATTGTTTGAACCCGTAGGAAGTATTGCATATATGAATTTTCGGTCCCGGAAAGAAATATTTCAACCTTGAAGAAAATATGCGTGTGTATTTTGAACCCGTAGAGGATGCTCCGTATATACCTAACCCGAAGAACGATATCTTTATGGCGTATTTGAGCCGTACGAAAAAACTGCATGTGTATTTTGAACCCGTAGAGAACCCTATATGAATCCCGAAGAAGAATACGTGTATATGCTTCATATGACTTGAACCCAAGAGGATATTGTATATATGACTTTGCTTCTTGAAAGAAGTACCACGCTTGTGCCATTTTGAACCACATAGAAAAATTCTCCATATATATTTTTGAACCCGAAGAAGGATATCAGACACACTTGTACCCGTATAGAATGCCGCGTATATAGTCTCGATCCCAAGAAAATATGCGTGTATAGTCTTGAACTTGAATAAAATACGTCCTCCTACCCCTTTCTCTTTTTTTTTTTTTATTGTTGGGTACGATTATGTGTCGTGAGATAACTTCGCTTTCTCCGTTTGTTTTGTGCGGAGATATCTTATTACCAAATTGTTGTGAAGGAATTCGATAAGATGTTACTCAAATAATTTCACTTCGTCGAAGGATGCTCATAATTCCAAGTCGAAAATAGATGATGAATTCTTCACTAGAGCCCTCGCCCCGCCTCGGAAGAATCACCCAGGTTTCGTGCCAATTTTGCTAACCGGTGGTGAGGATGACAGAAGACACGTCGGTCGCCCCAGAGCACCATTCGGTTTTGTCTTCATAAAGGTATATTCCTCTTCCAATATTGACTTCGGGATGTGTCAAAGTCCATTGCGTTCTTTTGACAAGATGGGTTGAGTTCATGGTGAGCAAGGAGCGTATAAATACCAACTTGACTCGGCGCGAGATCATTGATGTTGTCTAAGACCTCAAGTAAATCTCAGATTAGGAAGGACATCCCGAGCTTGGTTGCTTTCATCTCCGTGATGGTGTTAGGACACCCATACAATCATATGTAGATGGGGTGAGATAACTTTCTCCTTGGAGAGTGTGGCTCTCTTCTTTGAATCTTCCAAGAATCGGGGAATCTTAGAATCCAATTATCTCGAAAGCGAGGTGAAGATGCGGGATGACCTCGGCCCGCTAAGTTGGGGGATTTCGCTCGGGAAAGACTCCATTGCGAAGTCGAAGGACTCTTGGAAAAGAGGATGAAAGGTGCCCATACGGTTGGTGGATATCTCAATGGTTTCCGAACGAGTTGGAGCACGAACGTAAAAGCATTGATCTTCATGTCGCATGACCTTTTTGGCTCTCAGTTGTCTAGAGACATTTTTGATGACGGATTCGCAAGAAGGAATAAGACCGAGTTGTTGGCGATTCTTTGTGAAGTTGGCAAAGGGTGAAGTTCTTCCCATTGGCAAGTTGTTCCTTGGTTCCCGTATGTGCATCCGGATCACCTAGTTGCGAACATGCGAGTTTCGAATGGTTTCATGAAAGTGGATTCATATGTGCACGTTGCTTTTCTCGTAAGTCAGTTATGGGAGCACTTTGAGAAGTATGCTCAAATCGTTGCCTTCGCTTCCCGTGAGTTGGGGTGGCTCCGAATTCTTCGATGGGTGAACAAATCCAAGGGTTGGCGTGAGCTTGGCTAGTTTTCTTGATAAGTTGCATGAAATCAATTTTCGTCCATGGGGTCCGGTCCATAAGTCAATGACTCAAATTGACACTTTTGCTTCGCTCCGCTCATGTCTTTGTCTTCCGATGACGATTTGAGCGTCAGAAAACTTGTTCATCCAAAGTCCGCTGTCCGGTTATATGCCGTCTTTCTTCGTGGGGTCTTTCCAGATAGCCGCATACAATATTGACCGTCTTTCGTCACATGGGTTTCGATCAAGGGGTGCCTCTTGTTTACCGTCCGGTGATCCCTAAGGATTCATTGCGTGTCGCCCTTGACGCCTTGTCCTTGCCGGTATCCCGTCTTTCCTTCTTTCAAATGGGAAGAGTAACCGACTGACCTTCGGATATAATGAGTTTTGGTGCGATGAGTTTACTATGATCCGAGATTTTGTGAATAACGTGGTGGAGAACGTTCGTTGCAAACCTTCCCAAAGAGATTCGAAGGAGTATCCAATGTTGAGAGATCCAAGCGAAAGTTGCCTAGCAACCGGAAAAGCCCCGTGCCAAGGAACGGAGAACGAAGAACCGTCTTTGGCCGGGGTTCAGGGCGGTTTCACAAGATCCTCCCACGCTATTGTGTCTTTCAGTTCTTCCAATAACAACTGTATGTGTCGTCTCTTCATTGGTTTGTCTCAAAACACGTGAATTTCTGGCCGAGAATATGTGTCTTGTTTCCTTCGTGGTTTCGGTAGTGTTAATGCTTTGTTGCTCTTGCACGTTGCCGAGAGACGGCAATTTCTTCAAAGAACTCCAGCAGTATTGAGCCTTCTCATAGCGATGATGAGTCGTAGAGAGAAGAGGGTTCAACAAGTGAGAGTGATTCCTCCGGCAGCAAAGGGTTCTCGTTTCTGCTTTGGGAAGTGGTTCGGGTGAGTTTGCGCTTCTTTTCTTTCTTCTTCTTTGTTTCTTCTTTTGAAAAAATGTCTAACTTAAGTTTGCAAGAGGAACGGTTCGGAGGACGATTCTGCAGGATGGAGTCACACGAAAACTTGCCTTTGGTGACCACCTTAGGTGACTTGAGATGGGAGTTAGCCAATTGCCGGCACGATGACGTGGTTCAAACGGTGGATGATTCTCTAATGGTTGTTGTTTGAGACATGGAAGAAGACCCTTTGCGAGTCGTGAGGCCACTTGCAGGCGCCATTTTGATCCCGTACTTGGTTCCTTATCTAGGTCATGTGCTGGTTGGCGGCTTTAGCGTCCGGCTAAGCATGAGGCGTTGTACACCGTAATCCGGGGAGAAGCACGGACATATGGCTACGACCAAGAAAGTCACTAGTCGATTTTTGTTTGGTTAAGCGTGTGGAAGAGGCTTTATCTTCCATCGAGGATATGCGTGGGGTGACTGGTCACACCGTTTCGAAGACGTTATTGCCGACGGGAGCACCATCGCGACGTGTGCTTAGAAAAGGAGTTCAACACTTCGTGGTTAGTCGAAGGCCTTGCCGAGATCCAAAAGTTTAAAGATGCAACAATCAAAGCCTTTCCGCCGAGGAGATTGCCCGACAGGAGATGGAACTCGAAAAGCTTTCCAAGATGTTGACTATGAAGAGAGCGGCTCTCGAAGACGCAAAGTTGACTTTCTCCAAGAAGAGCAAAGACTTCTGTTGGACGATTTTCCTTGAACGTTTCTCTGTTAAACTTTCATTTAGGTTTTTTTTTTTTTTTTCGAAATACATATTGATGTCCGGGGTTCAAAACTTGATCTTTTGATAGATAGTTGGTAGCTTTTTAGGTATTGGATTATTTAAGGATGAATGGTTTTGATAATATGACTCCGATTATGTTTTGGGAAAAGAATATTGCTTTTATGAAAGTGTGTGATAGCAATAGGCACAAGACCCAGAGTAGTATGACGGTTTACTAAGAACCTAAAAATGGATTGTATATCTTGCCCAAACAATTTACTCACTTCATAGGTTTTGCGAACACGCCCCTCTCCATGTAAAAGGCGGTTTTGATGGTGGTTTTGCTGGTAAGCGTCACAAGAAGTCCCCGATCCCCGGTAGCATCTTGGCGATTGAGTAATATCATCTTCAACAAGTCCCCGTTTTCTTGTGTAGTTTTTATAACTAGTAACCGGGTCGTCCCGGTAGTTGAGTCGGATTGAGTCGCCTTCCCTTACCATCTTGACATCCCGGGTCGAAGAACGAGATCGACAATCCGATATTGTAGCCGATAGATCAATCCTCATTTGTGGTCGCCAATTGTTTATGGGTGAAAATCGTTTCTGCCGATTTGGTAATTTCGGTGGGTGAGTGAGAAATTGATTCAAACCCTAAACAAATGTGTCGCACGTGATCACTTTGTAGATTCGAGAGATCGATCTCGTACAAGTCCGGCCTAAACCAAGAAATGGCCGTTCCGGACTTGCTTAGGTCACAAAGTGGAGGAGAAGGGTTGATTTCGGGAGGAAGCAAAGAAAGGTGTTGAGGAGAGTAAGTATCTCGACTTGTATCGAAAGTGAAATCAGGGAAGCTTGCAAGAGATAGAAGCTTTTGGGAGAGCTTGCAAAGTTGCCTTTCCGAGAGTGTAAGTGTAGTATATTTCTCTGACCGAGACCTTGTTACCGGGTGGAAATAGGTAAGACCTATTTATACAAGTCGAGATTGAAACGCACTCAGCCTCATGAAGGAAGAGAGTAAAGGTGAAATAATGTGAGGAGGTGGTAAGCATGGTTTAATGGGCGAAACGTTTTTCACCATTATTTCCTCTTTATTTGACCGCTTTATTCCTTTTCACGCTTTCTTAATGTGAGCGATTAGCAAGTGTACGCTGCATCTTTGTAAGCCAAACCAAAACCCTAAAGAAGCATCCCCGGTTTGTGTCGATGTCTCGAGTGTTGGTTGCATCTTGAGTGCAAGTGGCGTTGCTAGTGGCGCGTGTGGCATGTGCCAATGGCATGTGCGGAATGCCTTGGAGGTAGGTTGCACGGTTTGCAAGTTAGGTTACCAGCGTGTGTGTTTGGCATGTGCCAATGGCATGTGCGGAATGCCTTGGTGGTAGGTTGCACGGTTTGCAAGTTAGGCTACCAGCGTGTGTGTTTGGCATGTGCGGAATGCCTTGGTGGTAAGTTGCACGGTTTGCAAGTTAGGCTACCGTGTGTGTTTGGCATGTGCCAATGGCGCGTGCGGCCATGTTGACCTAGTTGCAAGTCTTGCAAACCTAGGGCGCTATGTTTGGCGTGGGCCAAAGGCATAACGGCTTAGAAATATGGCTGCGGCACGTGTTGGCAAGTGCCAATGGCACGCGGCCATGTTGACTAGTCGCAAGTCTTGCAAACCTAGGGGCGCTATGTTTGGCGTGGGCCAAAGGCATAGCGACTCGGAAAATATGGCTTGCGGCACGTGTTGGCATGTGCCAATGGCACGTGCGGCCATGTTGACCTAGCTGCAAGTCTTGCAAACCCTAGGGCGCTATGTTGGGCGTGGGCCAAAGGCATAGCGCTTAGAAATATGGCTTGCGGCACGTGTTGGCATGTGCCAATGGCACGTGTGGCCATGTTGACCTAGTTGCAAGTCTTGCAAACCTAGGGAGCTATGTTTGGCGTGGGCCAAAGGCATAGCGGCTTAGAAATATGGCTTACTGCGGCACGTGTTGGCATGTGCCAATGGCACGTCTTGACCATGTTGACCTAGTTGCAAGTCTTGCAAACCTAGGCGCTATGTTGGGCGTGGGCCAAAGGCATAGCGGCTTGGAAATATGGCTTGCGACACGTGTTGGCATGTTCCAATGGCACGTGCGGCCATGTTGACCTAGTTGCAAGTCTTGCAAACCTAGGGCGCTATGTTGGGCATGGGCCAAAGGCATAGCGGCTTGGAAATATGGCTTGCGACACGCGTTGGCATGTGCCAATGGCACGTGCGGCCATGTTGACCTAGTTGCAAGTCTTGCAAACCTAGGGCGCTATGTTTGGTGTGGGCCCAAGGAATAGCGGCTTAGAAATATGGCTTGCGACACGTTTTGGCATGTGCGAATGGCACATGCGGCCATGTTTACCTAGTTGCAAGTCTTGCAAACCTAGGGCGCTATGTTTGGCGTGGGCCAAAGGCATAGCGGCTCGAAAATATGGCTTACGGCACGTGTTGGCATGTGCCAATGGCACGTGCGGCCATGTTGACCTAGTTGCAAGTCTTGCAAACCTAGGGCGCTACGTTGGCGTGGGCCAAAGGCATAGCGGCTTGGAAATATGGCTTGCGACACACGTTGGCATGTGCCAATGGCACGTGCGGCCATGTTGACCTAGTTGCAAGTCTTGCAAACCTAGGGCGCTATGTTGGGCGTGGGCCAAAGGCATAGCGGCTTGAAATATGGCTTGCGACACGCGTTGGCATGTGCCAATGGCACGTGCGGCCATGTTGACCTAGTTGCAAGTCTTGCAAACCTAGGGCGCTATGTTGGGCGCGGGCCAAAGGCATAGCGGCTTGGAATTTGGCGTTGTTGCCATGGTGCGCATGGTGCGGCTTGGTTTGGCATTGTTGCCATGGTGCGCAGTATGCGGCTTTGGTTTGGCATTGTTGCCATGGTGCACAGTATGCGGCTTGGTTTGGCATTGTTGCCATGGTGCGCAGTATGCGCCTTGGTTTGGCATTGTTGCCATGGTGCGCAAAAATATGCGGCTTGGTTTGGCATTGTTGCCATGGTGCGCAAGATGCGGCTTGGTTTGGGATTGTTGCCATGGTGCGCGCAGTATGCGGCTTGGTTTGGCATTGTTTCCATGGTGCGAAAGATGCGGCTTGGTTTGGCATTGTTGCCATGGTGCGCGAGATGCGGCTTGGTTTGGCACGTACGCCATGGTGCGCAGTGCGGTTTGGTTTTGGAATTAGGTTACGTGTTGAAAACCTAATCTGGTATTTTGAAAAAATACCCCTATTAATTATTTACACCTGAGTTAAATGCTCTTATTTAATGTGTCGCGGGTAACACTAGGTCATGGGGTTTTACGATTTTACCCCTTGTCTAAAATCCACCATCAACAGCTGTAAACCGCCAAACCAATACCCAAAGAGGATCCCCAGTTTATGATATGTGTTAATGTCTCGAATGTTTTTGTGGAAAACATGTAGCATGTTGTTCTTGCATGGCAAGTTGTACTTGGGAGACTTGCTAGCTTGGTGACCTTCGACGGTCGAGATTTTGCATCTCAAGAGGAAAAATAGCCGTTGATCGTTGCACGCTTTCGTTTTGCAGCCGCGTAGCGAAGGCCAGCATGGTGGCGCGGCTAGGTTGGCATGTCGTTGGCATGGCATGGTTTAGCGTGGCCAAACTTAGGTTTTGTGCCAAAGGTTAACATCGTTGTCCGGTAACCTTGGATGGCTAGGATTTGCTCCCGGGATTGAAGGGGGACCGTTGATTGTCGCACGCCTTTGTTTTTGGTAGCCGCGTAGGGAAGGCCGGCATGGTGGCGCGGCTAGGTTGGCATGGTTTGGCGTGGCCAAACTTAGGATTTGGGCCAAAGGTTACCATGCGTTGTTTGGTAACCTTGGATGGCTAGGATTTGCTCACGGGATTGAAAGGCAACCGTTGATTGTTGCACGCCTTCGCTTGGGTAGCCGTGTAGGAAAGCCAGCATGGTGGCGCGGCTATGTTGGTTAGGGCCAAGGCAAGGTGTGGTTTGGCTTGGCATGGCGGGGCCAAGGGTTTGCCATGGGCACATGGTGCAACTTGCTTGGCTAGGGCCAAGGCAAGGCGTGTTTGGCTTGGCATGTGGGGCCAAGGGTTTGCCATGGGCGCATGGCGTGGCTAGCTTTGATAGGGCCAAGGCAAGGCATGTTTGGCTTGGCATGTGGGGCCAAGGGTTTTCCATGGGCGCATGGCGTGGCTAGCTTGGCTAGGTGTGGTTTGGCTTGGCATGTGGGGCCAAGGGTTTGCCATGGGCGCATGGTGTGGCTAGCTTGGCTAGGTGTCGTTTTGGCTTGGCATGTGGGGCCAAGGGTTTGCCATGGGCGCATGGTGTGGCTAGCTTGGCTAGGTGCGGTTTGGCTTGGCATGTGGGGCAAGGGTTTTCCATGGGCGCATGGCGTGGCTAGCAGCTAGGTGCGGTTTGGCTTGGCATGTGGGGCCAACGGTTTGCGATGGGCGCATGGTATGGCGAGCTTGGATAGGTGCGGTTTGGCTTGGCATGTGGAGCCAAGGGTTTTCCATGGGGGGCACAGTGTGGCTAGCTTGGCTAGGTTCGTGGCCAAGCTAGGGTTTTGGGCCAAAGGTCGTTTGGTAACCTCGGACGGCTAGGATTTACTCTTGGGATTGAAGGGCGGCCGTTGATTATCGCACGCCTTCGTTTTGGTAGCCGCGTAGGGAAGGTTAGCAAGGTGGCGCGACTAGGTTGGCATGGGGCCTTGGCAAGGTGTGTTTGGCATGGCGCGGTAGGTGTGGCTGTCATGGTTTTCCATTGGCACTGGGGTGCAGCTAGCATGGTTGGCATGCCTTGGCGCGGTAGGTGTGGCTGGCATGGTTTGCCATTGGCACTGGGGTGCCGCTATCATGGTTGGCATGCCTTGGCACGGTAGGTGTGGATGGCATGGTTTGCCACTGGCATAAGGTTGCGGCTAGCATGGTTGGCATGCTTTGGCGCGGTAGGTGTGGCTGGCATGGTTAGCCATTGGCACATGCGGTGTGAGAATTAGGGTTTTGGTCTGTCGAAACCCTAATCAAAGATTAAAAAAGGTACCCTGGTAATTTTCTGCTAAAAATTAAACGGTTTCAATAAATGTGCTTGGTTTGGACATTATTACTCAAGTTCCTTGGCGACGCCTTTGTCTTACTAGGGTTTTACGATTTTACCCCTAAGCTAAAAATCACCATCAACATTAGGTCCCCCGCTTAGCTCGGGCAGGTGCCTTGTTGCGAGGTAAGCATATGCCGGTGACGTGACAAGGACGAAATCAAGATGTAAATCATTGCAAAGATGGTCGGGAAAATCCGACTAACCTTTTGAGGGTGAAGAGAGTTCTTGCTTCCGTGATTGGCGCCCTGCCTAAGTTGTACTGGGGATGCAGACCGTGGAGTGGTGAGACGAAAGTTGCTGGCTTGGTCTGGCCGTACATCACCGAGGCAAAACGGGCGCGGTCTGATACCATATCATTGCCTGTAACGACGGCAGGAGGACTGGAACAAATTAATTGAGTCATTGGGGTGTTTGTAGTTGCTGGACTTGTTGATGGTCGGGGAACTAGCTTATATGCTTGTAAGACTTCCAATCAACAAGGATGCCCACGAAGGGATTGACAGCATGCATCACATTTTTATTGACTGTGCCATTACTCATCAACAGATTTGGAATTCTCTGAATTGTATGATTCATCAAGCGTGTTTGAAGGAGTGTAGCATGTTCCATATTAACAATCTGCAGATTATATATCCTTGCTCGTTTATCAGTCACATTGCAAAACTGTCTAGCATACATATATACCCGGTCAGCTGAAAAATACGTGTCAACCTTATGTCGCGAATAATAAAAGGAGATCAACGGTTACAATAAACCCTAATCCACACGGGCAGATGAGTAGAAAGTTTCGCCTCATATTGTTCATCCTCAGCCGCCTCTGCAGTGAATGTAAAAAAAAAAAACAGATCTAGGTTCCCTATATAACCTTACAATATCAACAACAACAGATCTCTCTCTTTGATCATAATCATTATCAATCTCAAAACCAAGTCATGGCTGCCGATTTCAACATCTTCGACAACTATAATGATGTTCACACAATGATTTTTCCTCTCACAAAAGTAAAATATTTCTTCCTTGATAAGGTGATTTGGATTGCTGTGTCCGTCTTACTGTCTTAAATTTCTATTCAAAAGCATAGTTTTTCCTATGAAATTTTGCATCATAATAAATTTCCCAAATGTTTGTTGGGTTTTTAAGTGTTTTAGAACATTTCTGTGTCTCTAACAAAATTTGTTGGGTTTTTAAGTGTTTTAGAACATTTCTCTGTCTCTTACAAATTTTATTTGTCTGACCTTAAAACTGTTTGTTGTCTGTCTGTGCAAAGTCTAGTTTTTTGGAAGATCTTTGAATCTTTTTTGAAGGGTATTTTGGCATCATTAATTTCCCTTTTTTATAAGGATTGATAGAACCAATTTTTTTTTCCAAGTTGTGCCAGTATTGCTATGTACTCGTTAAAAAGAGTTCTTCACTGATTTTCTTCATTCCACCTGACTTACTTTTGTAATGGTTTGACAACAACATGACCTAAAATGCACAACTCAACAACGGGAAAAATATTTTAATTCTATCGAGCTGAATGCAATATTAGCTGAACAACATGACTATGGAATTCTTCTGGATAATGTATGTGTTAATATTTTAGTATAAACGGGAGCAATTTCTTTGAAAGATTTGAAGGTGCGCCATGGGAAGTCTGGGTCCAACTCCATTCAATAGGTCCTCCTTTTTTAATTTACCAGAAGAAGTAATGTTCTGGGTCTGCATTTTGTGAAGACTAAATCATCCACTCTTCGGAAAATGCATTGTTTCATAATCGAACTCGAAGGCGCCAAGGAGCGACCAGTGAGCTTGGTCGTATTGGATTCTTCAAAACTATTTGTCCAATTGCTTGAAAACTATTTGCTTAACAGACATTTTATTGGTTTTTGGAAAATGCGGAATCCTAGCTCATCGGGAATAGGCGCTAGATCCGTTGACACTCCTAGTTCGATTAACATGATTTCTAGCAATGTTGGGGTGTGTTTATTCAGTTACTACATGTATATCTACACCGCCTTGTTCGTTATCATTTAGAATCCTTGTGTCCGTGTAAATTTGTAGTCGAACCGTGAACATTTGAATCATCGAAATTTGTGCGTGCAAATTGGGTTAAGCATCCACTTCTTTGGAGCTAACAAAAACAACCATCGTGATTTCAATGGGCTAAGAACAATTGTATAGTGGCTCTGTGAGATGTATGAGTTGGGGCAAATATCCGAAATAGGAGTGAAAGAGTCTTGGTTCGTTCACATCTACTATAGCTTAGAGCATCTCCAACATGACTCTTGTTACTTCCTATTTTCAAGGCCAATAGGAAATTTTAACAGATGACTCTACTACCGCTTATAAATAGGAAAGTTTTTCCCCATCCTCGATCGCTTCTGCACGGTGAAAGAAAGAAACCAGATCTAGATTTCCTAACAACAGATTTCTCTCTTTGATTATCATGGCTTCCGGTTTCAACATATTCTTCAACAACAGCAATATAGTGCACTATGAATTTTCCTCTCCAAAATGTAAAATCTTAATTTTTTCATCATATGTCATTTGTATTTGTCTCACAAGGGACATTGTTCGAATGTAATGCTTGAGGATATGATGCTCTCAAGGCCGGTGACATTAAGCAAATGTTTGTGTTTTGATTAATAACATATTTACTGAATGCTCATTTTTTCCTACAAGCCTTATGGGCATCGTTTTGAATTTGAAGAAGTTCCCCAAATGTTTGTTCAAATGTTTGTTCAAGTGTTAAAAAACAAAAAAAAAAAAACGCACCCCATCCAAAAATTCAGTGGGAATTCAGAATTTTATGAAACCAACGATCAGCACTATGCAGTGGTCCTGGACATGGTCTACGTTAAGGACTCAAACCTTGATGGCATTCTTCTGATTACAAGGTGCAAATTTACAACAAAAAACTTCTTTTTTTGTAATGTTGAAAGATTGTTGAAGTAAAAACACTCTGGTCCAAACACCAGTCAAGATACAACTTACAATCCCGTATCTAAAGAGACAAGCATAAGCATAAGGATGTCAGGCCAACAAGTGATGAGTTCCTTAAATGAAATGAACGGAAACCAGTTTAAGGCCAAACCCCACAGAAATAATAAACTTTTCACTTCTATAATCACAGAATAAAGATCCTCGGGCCTCTTGTTTGCCATTCTAATTGCATTTCTTTCACACCAGATGGTCCATAAGATTGCTGAAGGGATGAGATTCCATAATTCTCTTCCCAGCTTCCACCCTATGGGAATGTCCAAATTTCTAACTGACTTCTTAGCTGTTGTGTATGAACCCACAGCGGATCATATTCTGCCACAAAATAGTTTTAAATCTCCTTCTAGTTTCTGCAGTTAAGAGAAGTAAATGATCCACATTCTCATCAGTAATTGCCACTCCTCTTCGATAAGACTGTCCACCGTTGCGACTGCATGTTGAATAGTGAACCAAGCAAAAGTCCGAAACTTTGAGTGCAACACTCTTTACCCATATACATTTTGGAGATATTGTGATAGGAGCAGTTTGTTGAGATGTCATCCACTGGTAGCATTCCTTAGCTATGTTGTAAAAGGCGAGCGCCCGGCAAAAAAGGCTCCCAGTGCCAAATTATCCCTAATTCTGGTTTTTTCTAAAAAAAAGGCCCTCGCCTGGGGCGCCTTAGGCGCCATAGGCGCTAGGCGCTGGGCTTGGCGCCTCGCCTTGCCTAGCGCCTTTTACAACATAGTTCCTTAGTAGTTACAGAATTACAGGGAGAAACTAGACATGTGATTCTCATACACTTTCTGGGTTGAATTTCAATTGTCGTTATTGTACCCAGAGAAAATATAATAGGAAATACTAGATTATTTACTAGACAATTTCCTAAAATCCTTACCAAAACTGTAATAACTGTAATAATGTAGGTCTTGCAACTTTTTTCATACCATGACCACCATATTAGTTGCTTTTGAAGCAACATCAAATAGGGTCATTTAGCTCATTTGTCATTCACCCGTTGAAAAATGAACATACATATTAATAAACAAGTGGTAATATTCACAGGAATCAATTGAACAGCTAAAATCAAGCTGCATAAATGGAAATGTAAAGAAAATTAAGAAAATGAGAGATCATAACGCAGATCACAAGCATGATTGTTGTGTGTGTGTTTGTGAAGAGGTTTTCCATACACAAACAGTACTTGCAAAATCAGTTTTGCACAGAATTTCAAGAGAAAGAGGTTTTCTTTGGAATTTTGGGACTAGATCAATATCTAAATTTAGAGCGAAATGGAGACCATGAAAGCTATGTTTGTGTTCAAGGACTTCAGATCTTTTTATAGGAACCTAACCCTAATCTAGAGTCATGTTAGTGCATCCAGAGTGGTAAAGATTAAACTAGGCTTGGTTCAATTGACAATTTCTCAAATGGCCTAGTTGGAATATAAATTCTGTTCATTTCTCTACTGTTACATACAAATGATATTGCTAGTTACTCTTCTTATACGTTTAACCGTTCAATAGTATAGCTAACTTTCTATTTCTATGAATGCATAAAAGGCTATTACTAATTGTTCAGTTAGGATTAGATCACTACAGGCTATGCACAAAATCCAGCAATGTAATAGAGGCAATCAGAGTTTACAATCAGGGAATAAGCATACCTGTAAACCAGTAAATATGAAAAGAGTTGGTATAAAATCTGTATACGAATTGCAAGTGATTACAATCCCCTACTTTACAGAAATCATGAAATTATAAAAAAGATAAACCCCTTCTAAGTGCTGGACAAGGACAATGCTCGACTACAAAAGTGACAGATTTGTTCACATCAACTTGACTAAAATATAAGACAACTTGTAATCCCAGAATATTCGGAAGCACTGAAATCCTCAAGAAAAGGTGCAAGAATTCGAGTCATTTGACATGCTACATTAGCAGAAACTCTATTGCAAGAATGATTCCCTTTAGGGTAAGGAAAATTATATCAAAAGAGAATCGCTAATAATCTGATTGTATCCTATAAGCTCCACAAAATTGATTCTTCATTATGCAAACAGTGAACTTTCTACCATAGGACAGAAATGTTATATAATCCAATCCTTCTAAATGTATCATAAATTTGTTACAATTTCCAAAGAGACACATTCCTTCACAGTTGAGAATATTAGTTTTGGAAAGTCATGATTAAAAACTCCGCGAATCTCACATTACGAACACCTACAGGACATGGTTCGTGTTTGTTTTTGAACCTAGATGTCAAAATACATATTTTTGAGACCCAAATCTCAAATAACTTGCTCATTTGGTTATTGCAAAACATTCATAGCATTGATTAGGTGCCCAAATCTTATACTTCTGCACTTAAGCTTCCATTTTCATCTTCAACTTGTACGCCTCAAAATTAAAGAACTCATTACTATTATTTGGCGTGACCCACTGTATCTGCTCCCTAAAACCATATGTGACACTGCACATAGCATACATGCACAATAATCAGTATACTACAACACATGTAAAAACAAAAATCAAAGCTTTTCACAAATGAACACTTTCTACTAATTCAACCATTATAACAATTGAGAATCTAGATTCTCAACAAAGTTAAGGAGGATATAATGGGTGTAAAAGATTTCATATAGAACCCTTTCTATCTAATAAAAATAGAGATTAGATAACGCATAAAAGCAAATTTAAAAAAAAAAAAAAAAAAAAAAAAAAAAAAAAATTGATGATTTTGAAGGTTAAACTTTACCCTTGATGATTTTGAAGCGTTGAAACCTAAAAATTGGCGAAACGATGATCAGGTAACAGATCGGGGAGAATGTTCGTTATTACTTTTCATCAAACCTGAAAACCCCATTTCGAGTTTGCTCATACCAAATATCCAAATCAACCATTTTCCTTCCTTCTCTCGAGGGCTTATGAGACACAAAACCCATATTAGTGGTGCTGGTTAATGGAGGAGGGCACAGCTAATGAAGAAAATAGAAGATGGTTGAAGGAGGAAGACACAGATTTGGCGCCGCCGTAACTGGTACGCCTGTTTTGTGTGGTTTATAAAGGAACTATTACTGAACCCTAATGCCTTATACAGGAACACCAAATGGCCCATGGAACGGCACTGGCACTCGCTGTTGGTGTGACTTTGCACCGGCCATAAAATCTAAAAGAAAACGGTTTTGGGCTCCCGTTTTTTCCTTAGGGTTCCATTCGGATTATATTGGATTATGTTGTTTACAATGTGTATAAGGGGTATCCTAACAAAAAGCAATTGTAGTGTTTTGAAATTTATCTGTATCCATGGGATCTCAGAACATATGACTTCGAGAAAGCATATCGATTACATTGGAAAACCATATTAGACTTGGCATATGACACTCTTTCCAGAATTGGAATAGCCATTCCTAGCGAGCAGGTATCAATACCATTTCATATTCAAGATTTATTATTCCTAGCAAGCAGGTACCATTCCAATTCGACAAATAGACCGGAACCTGAACATCTGATTAGTTGAATCGTACCTGCCAATATAAATCATGGAAAATTGGACCAGGAGCATCTAATCCTATAAACGCTTTCCACGTATTTCAAACCCACCAGAAAGGCTGTCGATAAGAGTTCTGCCCGTCAGCATTCATGGTCAGCCAGTGAAATACGTGTCAACCAATAAATCGAATAACAAAAGAAGAGTTATGTAGGTCTAGATGAGGGGTCTGTTGTGCAACAATGCTATCTCTTAGTCTAGACAGCTGACTTTTAAATTGTTGTTTACAATATTTGTTCTTTTTCTCATGTAATTTTTGGCGAGGCTTTTATGTGTTTGGTTTGCTACTTTGCAGAGTTATGTGATTTCTATCAATGAATTACTCGTACGTGGTAATAGTGTACTGAACCTCAAATTCCCATTTGATACCCAAAAGCAGAGTACACGGCTTTTTAACCTGTTCCGGGTCTACGAATTTAAAAGCTGAACCCGAAACCGGAGGAAATAACGCCTGGACCTGATTAGACCCGTTGGCACCCTATTGATATGGGCCGGTCAACAATCACGGTCAGCAAAGGATTACGTGTCGACCAACAAATCAAATAATCGAAGCCGGTCAGCGATTACAGTAAACCCTAGTCCAAGCGGGCAGGTTTCTCTGCCTTATAAGTAGGAAAATTTGCTGCCCCATTTTATTCATCCCCACTCCCCAGTCACCTCTGTAGTGAAACTGTGAAAGAAAGAAACCAGATCTAGGTCCCCTAACCCTAAAAATCAACAACAGCAGATCACTCTCTTGATTGTCTTCATCACAACTAACTCATGGGTGCCGATTTCAACATCTTCAACAACCACAACATTTCTTCTCAAAAAAGTAAAATACATACTTCTACAACAATTGTTAACAGGATTTTCTCCCCTGTGTGAAGAAAATCGGACTCTAAACACGACAAGGGACATAGTTCAAGTGTTGTCTGAGGTGGACTACTAGATATGCCGAGTGTATACTAGAAGCAACGCTAGGCTAAGCCAGTGTTTGCATTTTGAAATGAGTTGTTACAATGTTCCCGAGTATATACTGACGTTAGATTGAATGTTTGTTATCCCCGTGAATCTGTCTTAAATTTCTGTTCAAGCCTTCATACTTTGAAGATCTTTATTTATTTTTGTTTTTTTAATTAGAACTACTGCATCTTTGTTTAATTAGTGCGAACATATATTTATTAACAGACTAATACTTTAATGAGAAATTTCTCTAATTAATGGTTACAAATTTATTTGAAATTGGTTTCAATTTGTCTTTGCTTTTGGAAGATCTTGAAGGAATTTTGGCATCGCCTTGATAAGGATCTTAAAAACAAGTTTTGAAGTTGTGCCAGTATTGCTATGAACTCGTTAGAAAGAGTCTCCACTAATTTTCTTCAGTTAATGATTTGACAACAACATGACCAAAAATGCACAGCTCAAAATTCTGTCTTGCTGAATGCAATATTAGCTCAACAACATGACACTTTCAGATTTTCTTATGGAGATGTGATTCGGTCACCTGGTCTTCCACTTTCGATTTTACCAAAAGAAACATCTATCTTGACTAATCACTTGAGGCAAATTATTTTCGTGAATTTTTTACAAGAAGAGGTGGTTTACAGCGTACAAGTACACAACAATGAAATTAAAACCTTAGTGATGTTATGGTGTTTGTGCAAAACCTGTTGAGCTTTGTCAATATTAGCTTCTTCAAAACCTGGGTTGTATCTAATAGTGTGAAAACTATTTGTTAACGGTACATGAAACCCTTTTTATTGGATGACTTTTGAGGCTTGCATATTCGAACTTCACCAATATATTTGCAATATTTGTCAAGAACTCAAAATCCTATTATTGACACTTCATTGCATTGTCAAAATCTCATAATAAAGTCATCAAGCTGATATGGGGGATTTTACGAAACGATCATCTAGCGTGTTTGAAGGAGTGTAGCATGTTCCATATTAACAATCTGCAGATTATAGATCCTTGGTCGTTTATCAGTCACATTACAAAACTGTCTAGCACACATATGCCGGTAAGCAATCACGGTCAGCTGAAGAATACGTGTCAACCTTACAATAAACCCTAATCCATACGGGCAGACATCTGTGTCGTATAAGTAGGAGAGTGTGCCCCATCTTGTTCATCCCCAGCCGCCTCTGCAGTGAAAGAAACAAACCAGATCTAAGTTCCCTAATCCATACGGGCAGCAGATCTCTCTCTCTTTGATCATCATCATCACAACCCAATCAAGTCATGGCTGCCGATTTTAACATCTTCAACAACTATTATGTTCACACCATGATTTTTCCTCTCACAAAAGTAAAATATTTTCCTTGGTTGGGTTCTGTCTAACGAGGGACATTAGTTGCATCTGTGGTGGATTAGATGCATGAGGTTGTGATACTGAGCAATGAGATGCCATGATATTAAGAAGTGTTCGCATGTTGCCGATTGATATCTTGTTTACCGAAGTTAGTTTGAATGTTTATTTTTTCCTAAAAATCTGTCTTAAATTTCTATTCAAAAGCATAGTTTTGCCTTTTCCAAATGTTTGTTGGGTTTTTAAGTGTTTTAGAACTGCAATGTCTCTAACAAATTTCATTTGTCTGGCCTTAAATCTGTTGTCTGTCTGTGGATAGATTTGTTTTTGGAATTCCAGCAATGTATTTAGTCATTCCCTTTAATGCAGCAGGAGGACCTGAACGGATTGACGAATAACGGCTCTGTTTACTTAACTTATTTCGTTGTAATCGATGTTGAATTTTATATTTAGTTAACGTTGTAAGCAAATGAATTTCGTGGCATTCGTTACTCTTTAATGATCGAGTCGTTGGGGTGTCTGTAATCCGTGGATTTCTTGATGGTCGCTAAACTAGCTTATATGCTTGTAATACTTCCGATCAACAAGGATACCCCAAGGGGACTGACATCATGCAACACAATTTTATTGATTGTTTACTCAACAGATTTGGAATTCTCTGGAGTGTATGATTCTTGCAGCATGTTTCAGGTTAAAAATCGGCAGATTATGGATCCTGATACTGTCAGATTGTTCGAGTTTGGTCTTTGGAAAATCTGGAAGGCTAGGTGCTCTATTTTTTAAAGTGGCGAGGAACATGTTAACAAAATTGGGAAGCTCATCAGGAATGATTGGAGTTACCGGAACAGACTTGCTAGGTCTGTTGACACTCCTAGTTCAGTCAACATGATTGCTAGAAATGGGGGACGGAAATGCCCAGATGCACCCTTTGTAAAACTGAATTTTGATGTTGCTTTTATATTCAAAACTAAGTATTTCTGGTGAGAGATTACTAGGAATTTAATAGTCTTCGTAGTTTATCTTATTATTTTGGTTGGGAGTTCACTTTTGTTCTTGGAGATTACAACCATGTAGCTGTCTCTTTGGCAAAACATGGTATTAACCTCGCTATGGATGAGGAATATAAAAAAAATAAAAAATTATAAAGGGATCAAGAAGATCACGCAGAAAGGAAACGATCATAATGCACCTATTATATAGAAACAATAGTGTCCCATTGAAATAATTCATGTCCTGTAGGTGTCCATAATGTGAGATTAGCCGAGTTTTTAATCAGGACTTTCCGAAACTAATATTTTCAAGTGTGAATAAATTCATTAGATCACGGTCTAAGCACAGATATGGCGGACAAGTTAGCCATTTTCTTACATCGAATCCTTCTACCCATCACCAAAACTGTCTAAGCACAGATATGCCAGTCAGAAATCACGTTCACACTAGGAATACGTTTCAACCCTTAAATCAAACAATAAAGGCAGATCAAACGATCGCAATAAACCCTAATCTCAGCGGGTAGGTTTTTGTGTCGTATAAGTAGGAAAGTTATGCCCTCATCCGCAGTCGCCTCTGTAGTGAAAGAAGAAAGAAACCAGATCTAGGTTCCCTAACACTAGATATCAATCAACAGAAGATCTTTCTCTTTAATTTTCATCGTCACAACCAAATCATGGCTGCTGATTTCAACATCGTCAACAACAACAACAATATAACGCACCATGATTTTTCCTCTCAAAAATGTAAAATAGACAACTGACATAATTTGATTCATTGTCTTGGAGGACCAGATGCTTGAAACAAGTGTTTGCATTTTGAAATGAATTTGTTACAATGTTTTTTTTTTTGAGAAAGGAAGGATATATATTAAGAAAAAAAGAGATATATACAGTATAATTACAGGGTCATAAGACCTACCAAAAGAAACAAAAGAGAAAGAACTATTGCATGCTCATAATTCCTTCCCAATTTTCTAAAATTTGATTTACAGTAATATTCTTAAAAGTGTCCGTTGAAGAACTCCACAGAAAAATCCATTGTATGATTGCAATCTTCAATTCATACACTGTTTTAGATCTCCCTCCGTGCACCCTTCTGTTGCGCTCATTCCATATCTCCCAACATATTGCAAAAGGAATTAATTTCCAAACCATCTTAACCCTTGCTCCAATTCTTTCCAGTCTCATTTCCGAATGCATGAAAAGAAGTTACTTGGGCATTACCCATTGAACCTTCATTGCTGCTATAAAAAATTCCCACAACTGTTTAATGACGCTACAATGGATGAACATATGGTCCATCGTCTCCACCGTTGTGTTACAGAAAAGACAAAGATTGGATTGAATAGTTATTCCCCTGTACTGCAGCAGATCCCTTGTTGGGATTGAATTATGCAGAGAAGCCCAAAAAAGAAAGATAACTTTAGGTGGCACGTACTTGTTTGTTAGCAAACGATGGCCTTCCCAATCAAGGTCGAGACTCATTAAGCTTCATGTAGATCAGTCTTGCAGTCATGTCCCTTTCCAAGCAATCTTCCTCCCCTTAGTTAAGTTGATCATCATGATGTCGAACTTTATCTCCAGCAAGTCAATGCTTTCAGTTAGGATCTAGTTGTCCAGTAAATTGAAAATTCCACCTTGGTTGAAAGATAGTTGCAACCGAAGCCGTTTTTTGTGTGCTGATTTTATACAACCTTGGATACTTCTCCTGAATGATATCTTAGCGCACTAGCAATCTTGCCAAAACCTCACGGTCGTACCATTCTTAACCCGCACACTTACAAAGATCCGTAAAACCGATATTTCCTTAAAATTCTAAACCACATGCTACGACCAATTGGTTCCTTGACTTGTAATGAGTAAATAGTTCTCACCAGCGTTTTCTCACATAATGCGTCTCCACAGAAAGCGCTTTTCTCTGCAATACCTAACATGCCATTTTGCTAACAAGGATTTGTTCACAAGTCTCAAACTTCTTATGCCTAATCCCCTTTCCTCTTTGGCTTGCAAACTTTCTTAAAAGAAACCCAACTCATCTTCTTTTTTCTTCATTTTCACCCCATAAAAACCTTCTCATTATAGTGTTCAAACGTTTTTCAACAGAAACCGGAATGTGATGTAGTGACATGAAGTAGACAGCCAAACTTTCAAGCGAGCTTCTAATCAATACCACCCTACCTGCCTTGTTCAAAAATCTCCTCTTCCATGGAGCCAGCTTTTTGCATTCTTTGGATGATGACCTCCCAAACCAATTCACTCCTTCTATTTGAGCCAATTGGCATTCCCAAATAAGTAACAAAGGCGTCTCCACTCGCAACCTAGCTCCAAAGCTAGTTCATACACCATATTGTCCGCACCTATACCGATCATCGTGCTCTTTTCCGTATTTAGCCGCAAACCCGTTATAACTTCAAATAACACCAAAATAACAAGGATTCTTCTAACCTCAACCGTTGAAGCATCTAAAAAAATTATCGTATCGTCCCGTAAATTGCGGATGCGACACCATTATACCTCCTTCCTTAACTCCGAAATCCACCCTACTTACCTTGCTCCTTGCCTTGTTGATGAGCAAAGATAGTAACTTCTACCACCAAAAGAAGAGAAAGGGGGATAAAGGATCTCCCCTGACGAATGCCTTTAGAAGGTTTAATCAAACTAGTTGCTTCCCCCATTAACTAGAATAGAAAATTGAGCAAGAAATCACACACCATCTCATCCATTTGATCCATTTCGAACCAAAACCATTCTTTTCCAAAATAGTGAAGAGTGTCGGCCAGCTTACATTGTCGAAAGCCTTTTGCATATCAATCTTACACATGATCCCCGGTCTTTGTTGTCTCAGTCTGCTATCAATAAGCTCATTCGCTATCGGGATGTCGTCAGAACTGTCTATGTTTAATAAATGCTCCTCGCGAATTAGATATCAAACCGGCATGACCACCTTCATCCTTTCTGCCAGTATCTTGCAAATAATTTTGTAGAAACTACTTATTAAACTCAAAGGTCTAAAGTCTTTAACCGTAGCAGAATCTTCCTTTTTAGGAATCAGTTTCAAGAAAGAAACATTCAACCTCCAATCCAACTTGCCCTTACAAAGACAAAACTCCTTAATTCCGCCATAACATCAAGCTTCAGAACTCCCCAACACGCTTTGTAAAATTCCAGGTTGTAGCCATCTGGCCCTGGAGCTTTATTAGTTCCGCATAACTTTATGGCTTTCAACACTTCCTCCTCCTCTACATCTCTTTCAAGCCACGCCTGTTGAACCTGATCAATAGACCTGAATTCTAAGCTATCAAAAGAAGGATTTATTGGCGAGGTATCAGTAAACAAACCAGAGTAGTAATCTTGGATCTCTTTTTTTATGACTTCTTGATTGAAAACATCTATCCCATCAACCTCTAATTTAGTAATTAGATTCCTTCTCCTCTTACCACTCGCTATTTGGTGAAAATATTGAGTGTTTTTGTCGCCATCTTTGAACCCCTTAATCTTCGCTAGTTGATAAGCCATCCTTGCTCTGGTAAGTTTTCTTTGTGTTAAGAGAGTTCAAAAGAGTTGTCCGCTCCTCCAGCTGAGCAGTGGTTAAAGCCATCGTTTCCTCTGAAATATTTGTTACAATGTTGTCGGTTTGAATGTTTATTTTCCCTTTAAATCCGTCTTAAATTTCTGTTCAAGCCTGTATATTTAAGTTTCTCCTTGAAGATCTTTGTCATTTTTTTAATGAGTTAAATTTCCCAAATGTTTGTTTAATTTGCATGAAACGAGATAAAATACCCAATGTAAATGAGAAATTTACCAAATATTTTTAAGTGTTTAAGTTCCTTAGCACCGCAATGTCTCGATGATTATGAATTTATATTAAATTAGTTTCGGTTTTTTATTTGCCCTCCCTTAAATCTGTTTAAGTCAATTGTCCTGTCTGCATAGTTTTGTTTTTGGAAGATCTTATATAGGGAATTTTGGCATCATAAAATTCCTTTTTATAAAGATTTATGGAAACATTTTTTTACAAAGTTGTTGCTTTGAACTCACTAGAAAGATGGCGGGTATATCATAAAAAGATGGCAACCATGGACACCCTTCGTAAGAAAAGAACATTGATAGTGAATGGTTGTTTATTGTGCATACGAGTGGGCGATGCCGAATTGCATTGATTTAAGCATCAAAGGTTGGAGGGTTAAATACTTATCTTCAATGGGTCAAATCTTGTGGCGGTTACTTCTGGCCATCCCTTGGATAATATGGAATAGTGGAAATGACTTGGTTTTCAATAATGTGAATTTCAAACGCAAGCAAGTGATCAAAAAGGTTAAGATGCAAGTCTACCAATGGTGCATGAACAATGAATCTTTTAGAGAAATCTCTATGGACTTTGTAATTTCAAATTGGATCCAATTTTTTGAAATGTAATCTTTTTGGTGTTGTTCGTTGTTTTTCGGGTTGATGTCGGGCAAGGTCTAACCTTGTTCTTAGGGTGCTTAGGAATATCGGTTGGGGATCTCTTCTTGTAAGTCTGTGGTTGTTCTTGCTTACTTCCGTAAGCCCTTTTCTAATATATTTTTAATTTTGCCGAGGAAAAAAAAATGAACTCGCTAGAAAGAGTCTCACCGATTTTCTCAGTCCAATTGACTTCAAACAAATCAAAATATTTCAACAACAAAAAAAAATACTCCCCTCCGTCCCACCATTAGATACCTACTTGGTCTAAGATCTTGTCCCATCATTAGTTGACCTATTTCACTAATCAAGGGGATATCTCTAAAACTACCCTTTTGATTGATTATCGGTATCATAAGAAATATGTATAATTTGATATTCATGTTTATACTCGTTACGTAGGTGTTTTAAAATGATTTTCAATGGTACAAAATTTACGAAAATCTATGGTATAGTTTGAGAGATAAATGATTTCTAAATTTTACAAATTATTATCCATAAGGGTATAGTTGTAAAAATATTTAAAAACACTAATTTCATTCATTGCCTTAAGAATTGTGCAAATTTCAACTAGGTCATCTAATAGTGAGACGGAGGGAGTATTAGCTCAACAACATCGAACGTATTTTAATTTGTTTGAATGCAATATCAAGTAATCTATATGTTAACATTAATTGAAATCGAAGGTGCCAAGTCACCCACTCTTGAGAAAATGCATGCAATTGTTCCATGATTGAACTTGGAGGTGCTTAGCGTGGTCGGCTTCTTCAAAGTGGGGATTGTCTAATAGTGTGAAAACTATTTGTTAACGATGCATGAAATTCTATTTATTGGATGATTTTTGAGGGCTTGCTTACTCGGTTCCACCAATGTATGTGCAATCCTTATAAAGAACTCAAAGTCCATTCTTGACACTTACTTCACTGCAATGTCAACATCTTATTATAAAGCCATTAAGTCGATATGGGGAACTATCTCTGCACGGGATTAGAATAATAGGCCTCAAATATAAGAATATATCAGTCCTGGACCAACCGAGCAGCTACAAAGAAGTTGAGGAGCACGAATGTGTTGCTTAGTAAGTACACGCTACATATTGCAGCGTGCCGGTTATTATTTTTTTTTTGATAAGAAGAGAGAGCTTTATTAAATTAAAACCTTAGTGATGTTCGGGGTTTGTGCATTTTGCCAAAACTAAATCATCCGCTCTTCGAGAGAAAATGAATCCAATTGTTCCATGATAGAACTCAAAGGTGCCAAGGAGAAGCTGTTGAGCTTTGTCAATATTAGCTTCTTCAAAACACAGGGTTTATCTAATAGTGTGAAACCTAATTGTTAACGGTCTTTTTGTTGGATTTTTTGTTTTGAAACAACCATGTAGTGACTCTTTGGCCAAACATGGTATTATCCTTGCCATGGATGATGCATGGTCCAATATCCTTCTTGAATTAACTTGGCTAATTTGATTTCTTAGGTATTTTGAGAGATGACTCTACTCCGCAATGCGTGTTAAGAATTTTTCTCATTTATGAAATTCTTCATATTAAATGAATAGACGAAAAACCTTGTAATATCGTGAGAAAGTGTGCACAAAATCGGACCAAGATATATAAGGAGAACCTTGTCAACTTTTGTGTGTGAAAACAATCCTACAAAAACCTTCTCGTGTACCAGTCACCTTAACAAAACCTTCTCTTGTAACAGTCACGTTAACAAAACTATCTAGGAGAGTTGTGCCCCATCTTGTTCATGCCCAGCCGCCTCTGTAGTGAAACAAACAAAGAAACCAGATCTAGGTTGTCTAACCCTCAAAAATATCGACAACAGCATATCTCTCTCTTTAATCATCATCATCGCAAGTCATGGCTGCCGATAACATCTTCAACATTTCTAACGATGTTCACATAATGATTTTTCCTCTCACAAAAGTAAAATATCTTCTCCTTCATTGAGTGTGGTTTGGATTTGTTGTCTGTCTTACAAGGGATTAGATGCTTGAAGTTGGGATACTGAGCAATGTGATGCCAGAGATACTGAGAAGTGTTTGCATATTGAAATGAACTGTTACAATTTTCCCCTTAAATCTGTCTTAAATTAATTTATGTTCAAAATCCTTTTATATGCACAGCTTTGCCTTGGAAATTCGTCATAAATAGATTACCCAAATGTTTGTGGAAGTGCTAACATACAGTTATTGATGAGAAAAATACCCAATGTAAATGAGAAATTTCCCAAGTGTTTAATTTCCTTAGCATCGCCATGTTTTTAATGATTACGAATTTATATCAAATTAGTTTAAATTTTTATTTGCACTACCTTAAATCTGTTCAAGCCTGTTGTCTGTCTGTGCATAGTTTTGTTTTTGGAAGATCTTTGAATCTTTTTGAAGGGAATTTTGGCATCATAGAAACAATTTTTTTTTCCAAGTTGTGCCAGTATCGTTGCTATGAACTCGTTAGAAATAGTCACCACTGATTTTCTTCAGTCCACCAGACTTACACAAAATACTTTTGTAATGGTTTGACAACAACAAGACCAAAAATGCACAGATCAACAACCGAGAAATATTTTAATCTATCGAGCTGAATGCAATATGCGCTCAACAACATGACTATGGAATTCTTCTGTATAATCTATGTGTTAATATTTTAGTGTAAGAGGGAGCAAATTGATGAAAAGTGCGCCATGGGTGTGTTTTTCTTGCACATGTTCGAGAAAATGAAACTTTCAGATTTTCTTACCCAAGTCTGTCCAACTACAGGGTGATCCATTCGCTTGGTCGTCCATTTTAAAACCTTAGGAGAGGTTTAGGTAACTATCCAAAGAAAAAATCTGCAACAATAAAATTAAAACCTTAGTAGAGTTCTGGGGTTTGTGCATTTTTCGGAAACTAAATCACTCACTCTTCAGAAAATGCATGAAGTTCATACAGTTCATACTATGAACCCGAAGGTGCCAAGGAGCAGCCTGTTGAGCTTGGTCAATATTAGCTTCTCCAAAGCTGGGGTTTTGTCCAATAGTGTGAAAACTATTTGTTTATTGTACATGAAATTCTTTTTATTGAGGGTTGCTTGTTCGAATTCTACCAATGTATGTAAAGTACTCAAAGTCCATTCTTGACACCTACTATAATGCAATGTCAACATCTCATCATAAAGTCATCAAGCTGATTGGACTTTTACGAAATAATCGGCGAGGGAATTCAGATAATAGGCCTCGGATATAATAATCGGAGTCGTCCGGACCAACTGAGCAGCTACAAAGAAGTTAAGGAGCACGAATATATGTTGATCGGTAAGTAAACTCTACATATTGCGGCGTGCAGTGTAGATACCATTTTGGTTTGAATTTGAAAACGTGCCTATACTCTTAATTCATTCCCTTGAATGGCAAGAGAGTGGACTTGAACTAATTACGACCAACGGCTCTTTGTAATCAATGTTAAAATTTATATCTGGTTAACGTCATAAGCAAATGAATTTCTGGGCTAAGAATTGGTTGCTCTTTAATTGCGTAATTGGGGTGTCTGTAGTTTGGTGGATTTCTTGATTGTCTTGGAACTAGTTTATATGCTTGTAAGACTTTCAATCAACAAGGATGCCCGAGGAATCGGCATAAAAGATGCAACACATTTTTATTGATTGTGCCTTTACTCAGGAGATTCGGAATTCTCTGGATTATATGATTCGCATGGCACATTTAAAGGAGTGTAGCATGTTTCAGGTTAACAATATGCAGATTAGATCCTTATATTGTCAGACGGGAAAATCTGGAAAGCTAGCTGCTCTTTTACTTTTGAAAGTGTGAAGGCATGAACAAGATTGCCCAGCTCATTAGGATTTATGAATGATTGGAGTGACCTGGAATACACTGATCGTCTAGACAGATCAACATGATTGATAGAAATGGGAGATGGAAATGCCCAGATGCACCCTTTGTAAAATTGAATTTTGACGTTGTGTTTATATTTGAAACCAAGTATTCTGGGGAGGGACAAAACATGGGGAATGTTGCAGAACTTGTGATGGAGTTAGATCACGAGACCAAGACATTCTGGAAGCCGTGTTATGGGCTCAAAGAAAAAAGAGTTAGAAGCCTGCACATTGAATGGACTGTTTTGTAAATAAAGAAAAGAAAAAAAAGAAAGAAGGGGACTGTTCAAATTTAATTGCACCCTTGAATGGGAGTTTAGATCCAACAACATAGACAACTAGGAATTCAGTAGTTGATAGTCTTTGTATTTTATCTAATTCCTTTGAGAAACGGACATGCATTTTTGTTCTTAGAAATTATTACAAGCATTTAGCTGACTCTTTGGCAAAACATGGCATTAACCTCTTGTTAATTTGACTAATTTATTTGATTTCTAAACAGATGATAGGCCACTACTTGCATTGCGTGTTAAGAATTTTTGCTCATTTACGAAATTCAACATGTAAAACCTTCTTCGTGTATCAGTCACATTAACAAAATTGTCTAGCACAGATATGCCGGTCAACAATCACGGTCAGACAAAAAAAAAAAAAAAGCGTGTCAACCTTAGGTCAAATAATAAAATGAGATCAACGGTTACAATAAACCCTAATGCATACAAAGACATCCGTCTCTTATAAGTAGGAAAGTTTCGCCTCATATTGGTCATCCCCAGCCGCCTCTGCAGTGAAAGAACAAAAACCAGATCTAGGTTCCCTAACCTTACGATAGCAACAACAGCAGATCCCTCTCTTTGATCATAATCATCATCACAACACAATCAAGTCATGGCTGCCGATTTCAACATCTTCAACAATAAAAACAATATAACACGCTATGATTTTTCCTCTCAAAAATATAAAATATATGGTCAAGTGTCTTTTTTGTGGACTACCCAGATGCTTGAGGTTAAGGATGATAATAGAAGCAATGTGAGGCAAATGACATTAAGCAAGTGCTTGCATTTAGAAATGAGTTGTGTTACAATGTTGTCGATTGATAACATATTTGCTGAAGTTAGATTGAATGTTTATTTCCCCCTTCAATCTTCCTTAAATTCTGTTCCAGGCTGCTGTATTTGTATAGTATTGAATTGGAAGATCTTTGTTAATTGTTTGGTTTTTTTTAATGAGAAATTTAGCATCTTTGTTTTTTTATAATGAGCAATTTTGCATCTTTGTTTTAACAGACAAATACAAATTGGGAAATTTCCCAAATGTTTGTTCAAGTGTTTAAGTTCCTTAGCACTGCAATATCTCTAATGGTTGCGAATTTATATCAAATTAGTTTTAGTTCGTATTTTCCCTGCCTTAAATTTGTACAAGCCTGTTGTCTTTGCTTTTGGAAGATCTTGAATCTTTTTGAAGGATCTGAAAAAACAAAAAAAAAATTGTTCAAAACAATTATCCAAGTTGAAAAGAGTCTCCACTGATTTTCTTCAGTCCAAGTGACTTAAAACACTTAACATTTCTGAAATGCACAGCTCTAACAACAACAAAAATATTTTTATTCTGTCTAGCTGAATGCAATATTAGCTCAACACAAATGTAAGTGGAAGCAGTTTGCTCAAACAGTTTGAACGTCAAAAGCCACTACCATGGCGGCACCATGGAGGTCTGTCGAATCCAACTCCAATGTGATTAGTTCACCTGCACTTTTTATTCTGGGAAGAAGCATCTATATCTTGACTATTTACTTTCATGACAAATTATTTCCGTGAATTTTGTACACGAAGAGGTTACAGCGTACAAGTGTAACTAGCCAAAGAAAATCCTCAACTCGAAGGTCCCAAGGAGCAGCCTGTTGAGCTTGGTTAGCTTCTTCAAAACCTAGGGTTTGTTATCGGTACATGAAATTCTTTTTATTGGATGACTTTTGAGGCTTGCCTCCACCTATGTAGTTGCAATGGTTGTAAAGAACTCAAAGTCCATTCATGACACTTAATTACTTCATTGCAATGTCAACATCTCATTATAATGTAAGCAAGCCGATACCGGAATTTTACGAAATAATCGGCGAGGGTTCGGATAATAGTCCTAAAATATAAGAATCGCGTCCCCGACCAACCGAGAAGCCGCAAAGAAGTTAAGGAGAACGAATGTGTTGCCTAGTAAGTACACTATTGCAAATACTATTTTTGTTTGAATTTGAAAACGAACCTATAGTGTTAACTCATTCCCTTTAATGGCAACGGGAGAACTGAACGAATTAAGGCTCTCTTTACTTAACTTATCAATCACTTTCGTTGCAATCATTGTTGAAATTTGCATCGAGTTAACGTTGTCAGCAAATGAATTTCTGGGCTCAGAATTGGTTAGAATTTTTGCAGGAAATTGTAATGTAGTTAGATGTTGCCATGATACACCACTGAACAGCGCAGGAAGCTAGAGAATTGCTAGAAAGTTTGTGTTATGGGCTAAAAAAGGAGTTAGAAAGCTGCACATGGAAGGGGCCGGACTGTTCAAATTTCATTGCAACTGGAGTGGGAGTTTAGATTCAAGAAAATAGACTACCATAAATCTAGGGAGTTGATAGTTCTAGTATTAATTTTATCTAATTGTTTTGGGAGTTGGAAATGCACTTTTGTTCTTAGAGATTATCTTGATTTCTTATATGCACACCTCTTTAAAGAGTGCAAATTTGACAAATTTATTTGATTTCTTAAAAATTTAACATTAACAGACGACTCTACTACTACTATGCCTGTTAGGAATTTTTTTCCCTCATTTACCAAATTCGTCAAATTAAATTAACAGACAAAAAAACCTTGCAATATCGTGAGAAAGGTGTGCACAAAATCGGACCAGGAGAAGGAGAACCTAGCCAATTTTTTTGTGTGAAAACATTCAATCCTACCAAAAACCTTGCTGGTGTATCGGTCACACTAACAAACTGTCTAGCACGAGATATGCCGGTCAGCAATCACGGTCACACCGGGCATACGTTTCAACCCTTGGATCGAATAATAAAAGGCAGATCAAACGAATTATAATAAACCCTAACACAACCTAGGCAGATTTTTGTGTCTTATAAGTAGGAAAGTTTCTCTGCCCTATTTTATTCATCCCCAGTCGCCTCTGTAGTGAAAGTTTGAAAGAAACCAGATCTAGGTTCCCTAACCTCAACTATCAACAACAACACATCTCTCTCTTTGATCATCATCATCACAACCCAACCAAGTCATGGCTGCCGATTGCAACATCTTCAACAACAATAATATACGCACTATGATCTTTCCTCTCAAGAATGTAGAATGTTCTTTTTTCATTGTGTCTCTTTGTGTCATGTAGATGTTCTTTTATGTTCTTGATCATCTTGGCGGACTAGAAGCAACGGATCCCTCCGGCCACCTATTCAAGCCTATTGTTTGTGCTTAGTTTTGCTATCTTTGGATCGAATGGAATTTTGGCATCATAAGATTCCCTTTGATAAGAAAGTACGGAAGTCGTGCCGTATTGCAATGTCACCAGGCTAGGGATTTGAGCATTGTATAACCCACGTTCTTTATGTTCCAGATTGCAACCACCTATAGATTCCACATAGCGGATCATATTCGCCACAAAATAGTTTTAAATCTCCTTCGTTTCTGCAGTTAAAAGAAGTAAATGATCCACATTCTCATCGTAATTGCCACTCCTCTTCCGATGAGACTCCCCACTTGTTGCGATTGCATGTTGAATAGTGAACCAAGCAAAAGTCTCAAACCTGAGTGCAACACTCTTTACCCATATACATTTTGGAGATATTGTGATAGGACCAGTTTGTTGAGATGTCATCCACTGGTAGCATTCCTTAGTAGTTTCTGAATTACAGGGAGAAACTAGACATGTGCTTCTCATACACTTTTCGGGTTGAATTTCAATTGTCGTTATTGTACCCAGAGAAAATACAATAGGAAATACTAGATTATTTACTAGAAAATTTCCTAAAATCCTTACCAAAACCGTAATAATCGTAATAATGTAGGTCTTGCAACTTTTTTCATACCATGACCACCATATTAGTTGCTTTTGAAGCAAACATCAAATAGGGTCTTTTGGCAATACTTGACAAGCAATTCAATCGAAGCAAGGAACTATAAAATACTCTAACAGATCTTATAGAGTTGTAAACCGGAAATATGAAAAGAGTTGGTATAAAATTTGTATACGAATCGCAAATGATTAGAGTCCTCTAATTTACGTAAATCGTGAAATTATACAAAAGATAAACCCTTCAACTTGACTAAAATATGAGACAACTCATATCCCGGAGAATATTTGGAAGCATCGAAATCTTCAAGGAAAGGCGTGGGAATTTAAGTAATTTGACATGCTACATTTAGCAGAAACTCTATTGCAAGAATGATTCCCCTTAGGGTAACGTAAATTCATAAATACATATCAAAAGAGAATCGCCAATGATCTGATTTTATCCTATAAGCTCCACAAAATTGATTCTTCATTATGCAATTGCAAACAGTGAACTTTTTACCATAGGACAGAAGCGTTATAATCTAATTATAATTTTTCTAAAGGTATCCTAAATTTGTTACAATTTCCAAAGAGAAGCTAATAAATACAGCAACGAAGAAATATAGAATAATTTTCTTGTATTCCAAGCGGAAAAAACTAATAATTTCAGCAACAAACAAGTTGAAGCAGAATGTCTAGGTGATCTTATATTAGCGGGATAGAGATATCGAGAAGACAATCATGAGAAGTATCCATTTCATAGCTAACTTGTAATACAATTATATGTTGCGGGGAAGAACCACAACATCTCACCGCTCTATACTCCACATTATCAAGAAGTTCTTAGTGTACGTGGTGGCCATTGAATTTTACCTAGTTACATTAGTACATATGCAGATTCTGTGTAATAAGTCAAACAAGACTCGAAAGTCGAAAACATATGTAAGGATCAAAGCTTGTGACTACAAATAAGTCAATATCAATGAAAAAACGAAAAACAAGACTTACTAATGGGAGGAGAGAAGTCATTATGGCAATCGTTAACCATGTCGACTTGAAATGAAACCGAAGGATGGGGCAAAATAAAAATACTTCAAATTGTCATTATCGCTGCAGACGCAATAAGTTGCATAAGAGAATTCAGCACTAGAAGCACCGTCCTTGAGCTTCTTCAAAGCAGCCTAAAAAATATGATCTCCTTATGTCACTTGCTTCGTCCCAAAGATCGCAATTTTAGGAAGAATCATCTCGTAAGGTATTTTGAAGATATTGCATGTCCATGTTAATACGCATCTCAAAGATAAAACGTCATGTCAGTAAGATAAATATATGTTCGGGAACAATTGCAAGAAGATACAAACAGTTTTCATAAAATAATTGAGCCAAAAAGTGTGCTATAAATGCAAACAAAGTAAACAAATTTAGTTATAAATCCAGTTGAATCCAAATACTACACGACTCGAGATGCAACCTGGTTTGATAGGGCCCTCCTGAATAGAGTGTAATTTGGTCGCAACAATTTGGACATTCTCTAGTCAAGTTCTTAATCATCCATTACTAAAAGTAAAAAATCCCTTTGTATAACCCTTAAGCAATTCAGGACTTCGTCCAGATTTAAATCGCATTCCTTCAAGTTGAGAGTATTAGTTTTGGAAAAACTCAGGTAATCTCACATTATGGACACCTACAGGACATGTTTTCATGTTTGTTTCCAATCCTAGATGTCAAACACGTATATTTGAAACCCAAATCTCAAATAACTCGCTCATTTGATTGTTGCTTGGGGACATTCACATAGTTATCCCGACTAGGTGCTTGCACTAACAAGACTAATTTTTTCTGTAAAGAAAGTGAATTTTTTAATTTATTTCAACTAAGATAACAATTGAGAAGCTAGATTCTCAAGTCTCAACTGACTTATGGAGAAGGATATAATGGGTGTAAATGCTTTCATAGAGAACGTTTATTATCTAATAACAATAGAGATCAGAAAATTGCATTGAAGAAAATTTATAAAAAAAACAAACAAAAAAAAACAACTAAGAACAAATAATCAAGGTAAAATTTACCCGTCCTAAATTATAGATCTTAGTTTGAACAAAGCTAAAACTTCATCATTGAGTCAAGCGAGATATGGTAAACCCTTCCTTTTTCATCGAAAGGTGAGACCCCCATTTCAACAATATCCAAATCAACCATTTTCCTTCCTCTCTCCAATGCTTATGAGACACAAAACCCATTTAGTGGTGGTTGTTAATGGAGGAGGGCACAGCTAATGAAAAAGAATAGAAGATGGTTGGAGGAATACACAGGTTTGGCGCCGCCGTAACTGGTACGCCTGTTTTGTGTGGTTTCTAAAGGAACGATTACTGAACCCTAGTGCCTTATACAGGAACACCAAATGGCTCATAAGACAGGGCACGGCACTGGCCCTCGGTGTTGGTTTGACTTTGCACCGGCCGCCAAAATCTGAAAGAAAACTGTTTTTTTGGGCTCCGGTTTTTTTCTTTGGGGTTCCATTCGGAATATATTGTTGTCTAGAATGTAATAAGGGGTATCCTAAAGGAAAGCAAATGTTTCCTAATGTTTTAGAATCTATCTCCATCCATGGATTCCGGAACATATGGCTTGGTAAATTGACATTTTTTTCCAAAATTGGAATAGCTTGGTTTCGTATAAGACTTTCCCTTTGTTGAAAATATTATTTTATTCTCTTAGGATAACATTCAGTCTGTATATTTTGTTTTCTTGGCATGTATATTGTGTAATATCATGTTTCTTTTTTTTCTATCTTTTTTTTTTTGAAGCATGATATACTAGATAATAATTAAAACGGAATTACACGTGGGAATGTTGCTCCACTTGTGTCATTTAATACAGATTGTTGCAAAAAAAAAAAAAAAAAAAAAAAAACGGGAACCGTGTACTCCCATATGTTGGTTTGCAGAATTCCTTGTTGGCTATTATCAGCCGCAAAGTTGGCGAGAGTATCTGCCGCTTGGTTTACTTCCCAGTAATTGTGTAGAATTTTGTACTGGGGGATGTCTGCCAATCTTTTGGTGATCTCAAGAATCATTTATCTCAGGTACCATGGGGGTCCGCTCGTTGCGTAATGACATGAACTAGTGTCTGCCAATCTTTTGGTTTGCTTACCGTGTACAAGAGCAATCGTATCTCTTTTATCATGTTTCCAAAATATACATGACATTACTATTTATGTCATGGCATCAGAGCCAGGCAAGATCCGATAGCCCACAACATAGTTTTAAGGTACGTAGCTGTTTATGGGTAAAAATCGTTTCTGCCGATTTCGGTAAATCGGTAGGTGAGTGAGAAACTCGGTTCAAACCCTAAACAAATGTGTTGCACGTGAGCACTTTATAGATTCGAGAGATCAATCTGTACAAGTCCGGCCTAAACCAAGAAATGACCGTTCCAGACTTGCTTCGGTCACAAAGTGGAGGAGATGGGTTGATTTGGGGAGGGAAGCAAAGAAAGGTGTTGAGGAGAGTAGTATCTCGACTTGTATCAGAAAGTGAAAGCTTAGGAAGCTTGCAAGAGATGAAAGCTTTTGAGAGAGCTTGCAAAGTTGCCTTTATGAGAGTGTAAGTGTAGTATATTTCTCCTGACCGAGACTTGTTGTCTGGTGGAAATAGGTAAGACCTATTTATACAAGTCGAGATTGAAACGTACCCTTGCCTCATGAAGGAAGAGAGTAAAGGGTGAAATAATGGGAGGAGGTGGTGCTTAGCATGGTTTAATGGGTGAAAACGTTTTTCACCTTTATTTCCTCTTTTATTTGACCGCTTTATTCCTTTTCACGCTTTCTTAATGTGAGCGTAGTGTACGCTCGCATCTTTCGTGGACCGCCAAACCAAAACCCTAAAGAAGCATCCCCGGTTTGTGTCGATGTCTCGAGTGTTGGTTGCATCTTGAGTGCAAGTGGCGCTGCTAGTGGCGCGTGTGGCATGTGCCAATGGCATGTGCGGAATGCCTTGGTGGTAGGTTGCACGGTTTGCAAGTTAGGCTACCAGCGTGTGTGTTTGGCATGTGCCAATGGCATGTGCGGAATGCCTTGGTGGTAGGTTGCACGGTTTGCAAGTTAGGCTACCAGCGTGTGTGTTTGGCATATGCGGAATGCCTTGGTGGTAGGTTGCACGGTTTGCAAGTTAGGCTACTAGCGTGTGTGTTTGGCATGTGCCAATGGCATGTGCGGCCATGTTGACCTAGTTGCAAGTCTTGCAAGCATAGGGCGCTATGTTTGGCGTGGGCCAAAGGCATAGCGGCTTGGAAGTATGGCTTGCGACACGTGTTGGCATGTGCCAATGGCACGTGCGGCCATATTGACCTAGTTGCAAGTCTTGCAAGCCTAGGGCGCTATATTTGGCGTGGGCCAAAGGCATAACGGCTTGGAAATATGGCTTGTGACACGTGTTGGCATGTGCCAATGGCACGTGCAGCCATGTTGACCTAGTTGCTAGTCTTGCAAGCCTAGGGCGCTATATTTGGCGTGGGCCAAAGGCATAGCGGCTTGGAAATATGGCTTGCGACACGTTTTGGCATGTGCCAATGGCACGTGCGGCCATGTTGACCTAGTTGCAAGTCTTGCAAGCCTAGGGTGCTATGTTTGGCGTGGGCCATAGGCATACGGCTTGGAAATATGGCTTGCGACACGTTTTGGCATGTGCCAATGGCACGTGCAGCCATGTTGACCTAGTTGCAAGTCTTGCAAGCCTAGGGCGCTATATTAGGCGTGGGCCAAAGGCATAGCGGCTTGGAAATATGGCTTGCGACACGTTTTGGCATGTGCCAATGGCACGTGCGGCCATATTGACCTAGTTGCAAGTCTTGCAAGCTTAGGGCGCTATGTTTGGCGTGGGCCAAAGGCATAAGCGGCATGGAAATATGGCTTGCGACACGTTTTGGCATGTGCCAATGGCACGTGCAGCCATGTTGACCTAGTTGCAAGTCTTGCAAGCCTAGGGCGCTATATTTGGCGTGGGCCAAAGGCATAGTGGCTTGGAAATTTGGCATTGTTGCCATGGTGCGCAGGGTGCGGCTTGGTTGGCATCGTTGCCATGGTGCGCAGAGATGCGGCTTGGTTTGGCATTGTTGCCATGGTGCGCGTGGTGCGGCTTGGTTTGGCATTGTCGCCATGGTGCGCGAAAGATGCGGCTTGGTTTGGCATTGTCGCCATGGTGCGCAAAGATGCGGCTTGGTTTGGCATTGTTGCCGCGGTGCAAAGATGCGGCTTGGTTTGGCATTGTTGCCATGGTGCGCGAGATGCGGCTTGGTTTGGCATTGTTGCCATGGTGCGCAGGGGGTGCGGCTTGGTTTGGCATTGTTGCCATGGTGCGCAGGGTGCGGCTTGGTTTGGCATTGTTGCCATGGTGCGCAGTATGCGGCTTGGTTTGGCATTGTTGCCATGGTGCGCAGGTGCGGCTTGGTTTTGGAATTAGGGTTCGTATTTGAAAACCCTAACCGGTATTTTGAAAAAATACCCCTATTAATTATTTACACCGAGTTAAATTCTCTTAGTTAATGTGTTGCGGGTAACGCTAGGTCATGGGGTTTTACGATTTTACCCTTGTCTAAAAACCACCATCAACATTAAGTCCCCCGCTTAGCTCGGAACAGGGCTTTGTTGCGAGGTAAGCATAAGATGGTGACAAACGTTGACAAAACGTAAGGAAAATTGAAGGAGGCTTGTCGACCTTTATAAATAGGATTTGGAATCCTTGCCTCTAGTAGTTTTGCACAAATCGGGAGGCTGGCACAATTGGTGGGCACGGTGCGGCAGGCGACGTTGGGAAGTTGGCGTGAGTTGGGAAACTGAGTGTGCTAGCTGGTGGGACCGGCCAAGTGTAGAAGCCGTGCGTGCTTGCGGCGTGACTTGGGCGGCCATTGGGAGGTCGGCGCAATTGGTGGGGCTTGGTCCAACTTGGAAACCATGCTTGCAGGCGTGATTTTGGCGGCATTGGGAGGTCGGCGCAATTGGTGGGGTCGGTCCAACTTGGAAACCATGCTTGCAGGCGTGACTTGGGCGGCATTGGGAAGTCGCAATGGTGGGGCCGATCCAACTTGGAAACCATGCTTGCAGGCGTGATTTGGGCGGCATTGGGAGGTCGGCGCAATTGGTGTTGCCGGTCCAACTTGGAAACCATGCTTGTAGGCGTGACTTGGGCGGCATTGGGAAGTCGCACCCTTTGTGGGCCCGTTTCTTACACGCGTGATTTTGGTAAAAGGGAAATCCTTCCCTATTTCAAAGTCTTTCACGCCTATATATATATATATATATATATATATATATATAAAGCCCCTTTTCCCATCCTCGCGCTTTATTCTTTCCTCTTTTCATACTAGCGGCAAAGAGAGACCAGAAGCTTCGTGTATGTCTTCGAGTACTTTTTCTATCTTTTTTTTTTCTTTTCACGTAGGTGTAAACCTTAAGAGTAGGCGCTTCCACAATCCTTGCATATGATTCCTTGGCGTGCCTCTTGTAGAGAATATAGTATGTATGCAACCAAGGGAATACAGCATATATTGTTTGAACCCGTAGGAAATATTGCATATATGAATTTTCTGGTCTGAAAGAAATATTTGAACCTTGAAGAAAATATCGCGTCCTCGTATTTTGAACCCGTAGAGGATGCTCCGTATATAATTCGAACCCGAAGAACGATACTGTAGGCGTATTTGAGCCCGTACGAAACACTGCACGTGTATTTCGAACTCGTAGAGAATGCTCCGTATATAATTCTGAACCCGAAGAACGATCATCGTAGGCGTATTTGAGCCCGTACGAAAAACTGCATGTGTATTTCGAACCCGTAGAGAACCCTGTATGAATCCCGAAGAAGAATACTGTGTATATGCTTCATGTGACTTCGAACCCGCAGGAAATATTGTATATATGATTTTGCTTCTTGAAAGAAGTACCACGCGCGCATTTTTGAACCAATAGAAAAATGCTCCATATATATTTTTGAACCCGAAGAAGGATACTGTAGACACACTTGTACATAGTCTCGAACCCGAAGAAAATACTGCGTATATAGTCTTGAACTTGAATAAAATACGTCCTCATACCCCTTTCTCTCTCTTTTTTTTTATTGTTGGGTACGATTATGTGTTAGGGAGATAACTTCGCCTTTCTCCGTTTGTTTTGTGCAGATATCTTATTACCAAATTGTTATGAAGGAATTCGATAAGATGTTACCTGAACCAAATTTCACTTCGTCGAAGGATGCTCATAATTCCAAGCCGAACATAGATGATGAATTCTTCACTAGATCCCTCGCCCCTGCTCGGAAGAATCACCCGGGTTTCGTGCCAATTTTGCTAACCGGTGGTGAGGATGACAGTGGAGACACGTCGGTTCGCCCAGAGCACCATTCGGTTCTCATGTCTTCATAAGGGGTATATTCCTCTTCCAACATTGACTTCAGGATGTGTCAAAGTCCATTGCGTTCTTTTGACAGATGGGTTGAGTTCATGGTGAGCAAGGAGCATATAAATACCAACTTGACTCGAGCGCAGGTCATTGATGCTGTCAAGACCTCAGTAAATCTCCAGATGGTGTTCGGACACCCATACAATCATATGTAGATGGGGTGAGATAACTTTCTCCTTGGAGAGTGTGGCTCTCTTGCTGAATCTTCCAAAGAATCGGGAATCTTAGAATCCAATTATCCGAAAGCGAGGTGAAGATGCGGGATGACTGGCCGCTAAGTTGGGGATTTCGCTCGGAAAGACTCCATTGCGGAGTCGAAGGACTGCCGGAAAGAGGATGAAAGGTGCCCTTACGGTTGGTGGATATCTCAATGGTTTCCGGACGAGTTGGAGCCCGAACGAAAAGCAGATGATCTTCATGTCGCGGCATTTTTGGCTCTCTCGGTTGTCTAGAGACATTTTTGATGACGGTTCTGGCAAGACGGGAATAAGACCAGATTTGTTGGCGATTGCTGTGAAGTTGGCAAAGGGTGAAGTTCTTCCCATTGGCAAGCTGTTCCTTGGTTCCCTATATGTGCATCTGGATCACCTAGTTGCGAACATGCGAGTTTCGAATGGTTTCATGAAAGTGGATTCATATGTGCACGTTGCTTTTCTCGCAAGTCCGCTATGGGAACACTTTGAGAAGTATGCTCCAAACCGGTGCCTTCGCTTCCGTGAGTTGGGGTGGCTCCGAATTCTTCGATGGGTGAACAAAGCGTCCAAGGGTTGGCGTGAGCTTGGCTAGTTTTCTTGATAAGTTTCATGAAATCAATTTTCGTCCATGGGGTCCGGTCCATAAGTCGTGACTCAAATTGACACTTTTGCTTCTGCTCCGCTCATGTCTTTGTCTTCTGATGACGATTTGAGCGTTGGTGAAAACCTGTTCATCCAAAGCTGCTTGCCCGGTTATATGCCGTCTTTCTTCGTGGGGTCTTTCCAGGATAGATGCTTACAATATTGACCGTCTTTGCTCGTCACATGGGTTTCGATCAAGGGGTGCCTCTTGTTTACGGCCAATGATCCCTAAGGATTCATTGCGTGTCGCCCCTGACGCGGTTGTCCTTAAGCCGGGTATCCGTCTTTCCTTCTTTCAAATGGGAAGAGTAACTTCGACGACCTTCGGCTATAATGAGTTTTGGTGCGACGAGTTTACTATGATCCGAGATTTTGTGAATAACGTGGTGGAAAACGTTCGTTGCAAACCTTCCGAGCGATTACGAAGGAGTATCCAATGTTGAGAGATTCCAAGCGAAAGTTGCCTAGCAATTCGGAAAGTCCCCGTGCCAAGGAACGGAGAACGAAGAACCGTCTTTGGCGGGTCCGGACGGTTTCACAAGATCCTCCCACGGCTCTTGTGTCTTTCAGTTCTTCCAATAACCAGGTATGTGTCGCCTCTTCATTGGTTTGTCTCAAAACACGTGAATTTTGGCTGAGAATATGTGTCTTGTTTCCTTCAGGGCTTCGGTAGTGTTAATGCTTTCGCTGCTCTTGCAAGTTGCCAGGAGACGGCAATTTCTTCAAAGAACTCCAGCAGTATTGAGCCTTCTCATAGCGATGATGAGTCAGAGAGAGAAGAGGGTTCAACAAGTGAGAGTGATTCCTCAAGAAGTTGGTGCGGATTGTTTTGGGAAGTGGTTCGGTGAGTTTCGCACTTCTTTTTCTTTCTTCTTTTGTTTCCTCTTTTGGGAAATATCCGACTCAAGTTCGCAGTGGAATCGGTTCGGAGGATGATTCCGGGGTAGAGTCGCACGAAAAACCTCGCCTTTGGTGACCGCCGCTAGTGACTTGGAGATGGGCGTTAGCCAATTGTCGGCACGGATGTGGTTCAAACGGTGGATGATTCTCTCGATGGTTGCTTCGTCGTAGACATGGAAGAAGACCCCCTGCGAGTAGTGAGGCCAGTGCGGCGCCATTTTTGATCCCCGTACTTGGTTCCTTATCCAGGTCATGTGTTGGTTGGCGGCTTCGCCGTGCCGGCTAAGCATGAGGCGTTGTACACCGTAACTGGGAGAAGCACGGACATATGGCTACAAACAAGAAAGTTACTAGTCGATTTGCGCTGGTTAAGCGTGTGGAAGAGGTTTTATCTTCCATTGAGGATATGCGTGAGGTAATCGGTCACACCATTTAAAACCGTTATTGCCGATCGGGAGCACCATCGCGACGTGTGCGTAGAAAAGGAGTTCAATACTTCGTGGTTTGTCGAAGGCCTTGCCGAGATCCAAAAGTTGAAAGATGCGAGAATCGAAATCCTTTCCACCGAGGAGATTGCACGACGGGAGATGGAACTCGAAAAGCTTTCTAAGATGTTGACTATGAAGAGAGCGGCTCTTGAAGACGCAAAGTTGACTTTTTCCAAGAAGAGCGGACTTACGTTGGACGATTTTCCTTGAACGTTTCTCTCGTTAAACTTTCATTTAGGTTTTTTTTTTTTTTTTTGAAAGACATATTGGATGTCTGGTTCAAAACTTGACCTTTGATAGACAGCTGGTAGCTTTTTAGGGTATTGGATTATTTATGGGATGAATGGTTTTGGTAATATGACTCTCGATTATGTTTTGGGAAAAGAATATTACTTTTATGAAAGTGTGTGCTAGCTTAATAGGCACAAGACTCGGTAGCATGACGGTTTTACTAAAAACCTAAAAATAGATTGTATATCTTGCCCAGTCTGAATTTACTCACTTCATAGGTTTTGCGAACACGCCCCTCTCCATGTAAAAGGCGGTTTTGATGGCGGTTTTTATGGTAGCATCGCCAGCAAGTCCCCAATCGCTGGTAGCATCTTCGGCGATTGAGTAATATCATCTTCATCAAGTCCCCGTTTTCTTGTGTAGTTTTTACAACTAAGAAGGGTCGTGCGGTGGTTGAGTCGGATTGAGTCGCATTCTCCTACCATCTCGACATCCGGGTCGAAGAACGAGATAGACAATCGATATTGTAGCCGATAGATCAATCCTCCTTTGTGGTCGCCAATTGTTTATGGGTAAAAATCGTTTCGCCGATTTGGTAAATTCGGTAAGTGAGTGAGAAACTGGTTCAAACCCTAAACAAATGTGCTGCACGTGAGCACTTTATAGATTCGAGAGATCAATGTTGTACAAGTCCGGCCCTAAACCAAGAAATAGCCGTTCCGGACTTGCTTCGGTCACAAAGTGGAGGAGAAGGGTTGATTTGGGAGGGAAGCAAAGAAAGGTGTTGAGGAGAGTAGTATCTCGACTTGTATCGAGAAAGTGAAAGCTTAGGAAGCTTGCAAGAGATGAAAGCTTTTGGGAGAGCTTGCAAAGTTGCCTTTACGAGAGTGTAAGTGTAGTATATTTCTCCGACCGAGACTTGTTGTCTCCGGGTGGAAATAGGTAAGACCTATTTATACAAGTCGAGATTGAAACGTACCCTTGCCTCATGAAGGAAGAGAGTAAAGGGTGAAATAATGGGAGGAGGTGGTAACCGCATGGTTTAATGGGTGAAAACGTTTTTCACCTTTATTTCCTCTTTTATTTGACCGCTTTATTCCTTTTCACGCTTTCTTAATGTGAGCGTAGTGTACTGCCGCATCTTCGTGACCGCTTAAACCAAAACCCTAAAGAAGCATCCCCGGTTGTGTCGATGTCTCGAGTGTTGGTTGCATCTTGAGTGCAAGTGGCGCGCTAGTGGCGCGTGTGGCATGTGCCAATGGCATGTGCGGAATGCCTTGGTGGTAGGTTGCACGGTTTGCAAGTTAGGCTACCAGGCGTGTGTGTTTGGCATGTGCCAATGGCATGTGTGGAATGCCTTGGTGGTAGGTTGCACGGTTTGCAAGTTAGGCTACCAGCGTGTGTGTTTGGCATGTGCCAATGGCATGTGCGCGAATGCCTTGGTGGTAGGTTGCACGGTTTGCAAGTTAGGCTACCCGGCGTGTGTGTTTGGCATGTGCCAATGGCATGTGCGGCCATGTTGACCTAGTTGCAAGTCTTGCAAGCCTAGGGCGCTATGTTTGGCGTGGGCCAAAGGCATAGCGGCTTGGAAGTATGGCTTGCGACACGTGTTGGCATGTGCCAATGGCACGTGCGGCCATATTGACTAGTTGCCTAGGGCGCTATATTTGGCGTGGGCCAAAGGCATAGCGGCTTGGAAATATGGCTTGCGACACGTTTTGGCATGTGCCAATGGCACGTGCGGCCATGTTGACCTAGTTGCAAGTCTTGCAAGCCTAGGGCGCTATGTTTGGCGTGGGCCAAAGGCATAGCGGCTTGGAAATATGGCTTGCGACACGTTTTGGCATGTGCCAATGGCACGTGCAGCCATGTTGACCTAGTTGCAAGTCTTGCAAGCCTAGGGCACTATATTTGGCATGGGCCAAAGGCATAGCGGCTTGGAAATATGGCTTGCGACACGTTTTGGCATGTGCCAATGGCACGTGCGGCCATGTTGACCTAGTTGCAAGTCTTGCAAGCCTAGGGCGCTATGTTTTGCGTGGGCCAAAGGCATAGCGGCTTGGAAATATGGCTTGCGACACGTTTTGGCATATGCCAATGGCACGTGCAGCCATGTTGACCTAGTTGCAAGTCTTGCAAGCCTAGGGCGCTATATTTGGCGTGGCCAAAGGCATAACGGCTTGGAAATTTGGCATTGTTGCCATGGTGCGCGGGTGCGGCTTGGTTTGGCATCGTTGCGCCATGGTGCTAAAGATGCGGCTTGGTTTGGCATTGTCGCCATGGTGCGCAGGGTGCGGCTTGGTTTGGCATTGTCGCCATGGTGCGCTGAGTATGCGGCTTGGTTTGGCATTGTTGCCATGGTGCGCAGGTGCGGTTTGGTTTGGCATTGTCGCTGCAGCAAAGTATGCAACTTGTCAGCATTGTTGCAGCGGTGCGCAGATGCGGCTTGGTTTGGCATTGTTGCCATGGTGCGCAGTATGCGGCTTGGTTTGGCATTATTGCCATGGATCGCAGGGTGCGGCTTGGTTTGGCATTGTTGCCATGGTGCGCAGTATGCGGCTTGGTTTGGCATTGTTGCCATGGTGCGCGAAGATGCGGCTTGGTTTTGGAATTAGGGTTACGTATTTGAAAACCCTAATCTGGTATTTTGAAAAAATACCCCTATTAATTATTTACACCTGAGTTAAATGCTCTTAGTTAATGTGTTGCGGGTATCGCTAGGTCATGGGGTTTTACGATTTTACCCCTTGTCTAAAAACCACCATCAACATTAGCATAATCAATTTCTCTTATTATTTTTTGGTGTTTATTTTCTGCTTCCCTTTCATGGCATCAGAAATCCTATAGATTTCTCCTTCAACATGCATGTGACGTGAATATTTCTAACATATTATTGTAAGATTAGATGGAACCAACTATAATTAATGGTCTTTTTTTATTATGAGATTTTTTTCAAGGGAAAAGGTATGTAAAAATACATTGATGGTAAAGAAAAATATTCTAAAGCAACTAGTACTAGTGGTAAAGATAAAGTTGATAATGAAGATAGCCTCAATGATTGGAAAATTAATAATCCAGGAATACTCACATGGATTAGAATCAACATAGTGATTAGTTACCTCTATAAGCATGCAACTCACCAATTTTTAAATTTCCACGGAGACATGGCATTTTCTTTCAAGATCAAATTTCTTAAAACTATGCACTGATTACTCTAGAATGATCAAAACTCAATTTGGAAAATTATTTCGTGTTGATCAAGGAGGTGCATATATATTAAACCCTTTCGAATATTTCCTCAAATTTGAAGGTATACGTCTTCAGTTATCCTGTACTGAAAATCCAGAAAACAAAATGGTGTGGCAAAATAAAAACATCGTCACATTGTTGAAACTGATATAACTCAATCCCTTTTTGCGTCGATTCCCTCTAAATTTTGGGGTGAATCAGTTCAAACTACGGTTTACACAATAAAATGTATCCTAACTATTATTATAAGATAAATGTTACCATATGCATGTCTTTATGGAATGACACCTTAGAACTCTGAACCTAGTGTTTTCGGTTCAACATGTTTTGTTCTTCTTACCGAAAGAGAATGCAATAAACTTGGCAAGAATAATACTATTTGTTTGTTTCTAGGTTATGGTATTAAGCAAAAAGGCCATTATTGTCATTGATTTTCAGACCCATATATATTGGATTTGAACATTGTTATTTGCAGAAGCTTTAACTCCTCTTGTATCTGGATTGCTCCAGGATGGTGGCTGAATGATTGAAGTTGGAGAGAGATAGCCTTTTTTATGTTGATGGAGAAAGTTGACAACCATTTCACATTCATGCTCTTTGTCATCAATTGTGAAGCAATATTCGCACAACTTAAAAGGTTGCTTTTCATAGAATAACCAGATACAGACTTCCTCACCCACTGCATTCTTTATCCAAAACCATTTTCTTGATGGATCTCTCATATCAACCAAAAACAGAACTTTTTGGACTTTTACTTTAGGGACTACATAGTCAGGTGGATCCAACTCTTTGACCTCCTCCATAGTCGCAGCGATGCCCTTTACAATAGTGGGATTTGCAAACTCTGGCTGCATGTTATAGAGTCGTAACCATAATAGTTTTTTTATGAGATCAACTTTACTTTTTCGTGTTGATTGAATCCAGGGATCTAATACCAACAAATATCTGTCTATAAACCAAGGTCTGAACTTGAGAACAAATTCATATTTTTTTAATAAAGATATATTTGCTTTTGACCCAAAGTTTTTTTTCAGTTCCTTATCAAGTACACCAACTGTAAAACTCTTATTAGCATAAAGCTTTCCTAAAAAAATTGAATTTCTACTGATTCGCACCTTGTAGTAAACCTTCTAAAGAGAACTCTGGTTGTTTTAAAGCTTCGAGTCTAGCTGATATGGAAGTAGTTTCCATTTTCTCTTGAACCTCTTGGATGTTATGATTCATCTCATAGAGGAAGAATCTAATGAAGATTCAAGCTAAGAGACTGGTGAAGATAACAAGGTAAACGATCAAGATAGAAAATATTTTTCCTCTCTTCCGTTGAGTGAATACATAACACTTGTAAGCTAACTTGTAATGCTTGTTAAGCCTTGGTTTAGGTATAGAGTTAAAATGGTTGTTTTGTCGGTTGTCTGCCATAACAACGTGAGATAGAGAAAAAAGATAGAGGGATAAAATCTAAAAATTCTTAAAAGATCTTATAAAGTGGATATCTTCTCAAGGTGAAAATTGGATCATTTTATTCTCAACAGAATCAAGGGTTGAGCAAATTAAAATAAAGTAACCGAAAGGCATGGTAGGACAGTCAGGAAAAAACCACTCCAACGTACTAGGCATCCACCCAAGTGCAGCGACCAATACCTAGAAATTAAAATAAGAAATTGACATTAGATGTTGTTAGCCTGTCTTGTTTGAAAGTACAGGTTGGATCCTAGAGACATCTAAACAAAATTATCTACAGAAAATGTTTTGGTAAATTGTACTCAAAATCATTTAACTTCAATTGAGTCTCAGGGAGCCATGGAGACCTGACTGCGAGTATGCAGCTCCTGTAGTTTTAGTCACCCGTGTTGGATTCTTAATCAACAGAAGATGATACTCACGAAGTATATCAAGTCCCCACCGAGAAATTTCTCAATCAAAAGTACGGACTATATGCTAAGTGTTGATTGTGGTTTTTAGCTTAGGGTTAAAATCGTAAAACCTTGCATCTGATGTGACGTCACTCTGCAAGGAAACAGAGCCACGTGTGCTATGCTCTCCACTGGCATACTTATTGAGACGCTCAATAAACTTACATGAAATTTATCCAGACTGGCGAATCCCATATGTTCTGTAAATTTCGGCGCCTCGCGTATATTCACTTAATATAAGTTCCTCTGAATTCCTTTTATGCTATGTTCTCCGGATGAACTCTTAATGTTGATATGGCATGACGATTTGTGTTCACTCGCAGAAGAGTAGCATGAATCTCCAAGTATCAAGAATAAGATCTTTGCATAAGGTATTCAATCAGAAAAGCATGCTGCTCTCTGGCAACGAACTTAAAGAGCTCTGTGTCGACACATATAATTCGATCAATCATCCCGACTAACTTGCGAAGTTAGGGTTTCGCGCCTCGCCAATATACTCGGACCTTGCTTGTCAAAATTAAGCTTAAGCAAACTAAAGTAATTAATCCACCATGGATTAGCGGTGCGAGAACCTCTCTCGAGAAAAAGAAAAAAAAAAACAGGGATTCGCAAAGATGAAAAAGAGGTGTGGCCATGCCTAAGGTCAGCTAGCGCCATTGGCCACGCCCCGACCCTATTTCCTTGACCAATCAGGTCAATTTAAACTCGCCACACTCTCACCAGAAGCAATTAGTGGTGATGAATTAACAGAATGGGGAGCTTCTGCAATTGAAGAAATTGAGTCTCTTGACAAGAATGGCACTTGTGAGATAGTTGCAAGACCTAAGGGACAGAAGATTGTTGGAAGGGAATGGGTTTTCAAGAAGAAACAAGGTACTTCACATGGTGAAGGAACAAAGTACAAGGCAAGGCTTGTGGAAAAGCGGTTTACACAAAGAGAAGGCATGACTACAATGAGGTATTCTCTCATGTTTAAACATAGTTCTAATAAACATTGCTTGCTATAGTTTCTTTGAAAGATCTTGAATTAGAACAACTGGATGTTAAGACATCTTTTCTTCATGGTGATTTGGAAGAGCGTATTTATATGCAACAAAGGGTTTGAAGTTCCTGGCAAAGAAGATCATGTATGTTTGTTGAAGAAATCTTTGTATGGTTTGAAGAAATCTCCAAGACAGTGGTATAAACGTTTCGATACGTTTATGGTTGCAAATGGCTGTGATAGGAGTAAGTAGGACAGTTGTGTATATCACAGGACACTCCAAGATGGTTCATTTGTGAATTTTCTCTTGTATGTTGATGATATGTTGATTGCTTGCAAAGACATGTCAGAGATACACAAGCTAAAGGTGAAGTTGAGTAGTGAGTTTGAGATGAAGGATTTGGGAGCAGCAAAGAATATATTGGGCATGGAGATTCATAGAAACCGAGCCGAAGGCAAGTTGTGTTTGTCTCAGAAGGCTTACATCGAGAAGGTTTTGGAGCGGTTTGGTATGAAAGATGCAAAACCAGTAAGTACTCCTTTGGCAACTCATTTTAAACTTTCTAGAAGGCAATCACCTCAAGCTGAGATGAGGCAAGAGTACATGTCTCGAGTTCCATATGCAAGCGCTTGATTGGTAGCATCATGTATGCTATGGTTTGTACAAGGTGGATATCGCACATCTTTGTGAGTGTGGTAAGTATATACATGGGAAATACCGGGAAGGCTCATTGGCAAGCTGTAAAGTGGATTTTAAGGTATCTAAGGGGCAGTACATATGTCGGTTTAGTGTTTGATAAACACTATGGCGATCAACAAATGTTGTGGGTTATGTTGATTCTGATTATGCAGGCAATCTTGATAGGAGAAGGTCACTGACAGGTTATACTTTTACATTGTGTGGTAGTACTATCAGTTTGAGGTCGGTTTTGAAAAGCACAATTGCATTGTCTACAACTGAGGCAGGGTACATGGCAGCCGCAGAAGCAGTGACGGAAGGTATATGGTTGATGGGTTTGGTTGGTGATCTGGGATTCAAGCAAGAGAGTGCAGTTTGTTTTGTGATAATAAAAGTGCAAGTCACTTGACCAAGAATCAGATGTATCATGAGAGAACGAAGCACATCGATGTCAGGTATCATTTTATCAAGGATGCAATTGAGGAAGGGAAGATAACGATGCTAAAGGTTCCTACAGTGGATAACCCTGCAGACATGTTTACGAATCCGGTTCCAAGTATCAAGTTCAAGCATTGCTTGGACTTGGTTGGTGTCAACAGGTGTTGAGAGCCCTCAAGGGGGCTTTGCGAAGACGATGATGATGAGTGGTTATAGTATTCAAGTCAAGGTGGATATTTGTTGTATATATGCCTTGAATACGTGTCTTGTATTCAGTTGGGTTTACCATTTGCCCAACCCATTTGCCCATTTAACTTTTGTGTGTTGGAAGGCATCAGGAGATAAGAAGAAAGTCTTCTTCTTTTTTTATGGTTAAGAGAGAAACTCATGTATTGAGAAAGAGAGAGTGAGGCACCAAAAGGGGGCTAGGGTTCTTGAGAAGGGTTGATTCAATACCTTGTAAACTTGTTGGATACATAGTGAAATCGTTTCGTTGTCCTCGCAAGTGGATGTTAGATCATCTTAATAATCGAACCACTATAAATCCTTGTGTTGTGTGTGTGGTTGATTTACTTTGTTTTCATTTCTATTTCAATTCTTGATTGATTGTGCTTGGAAGAGCCATTTAACATAACACAATTTTTCCATGATCAATCGCGAAGGTGCCAAGGAGCATCTTGTTGAGCTTTGTCATATTTGTTAACGGTACATGAAATTCTTTTTATTGGATGACTTTTGAGGCTCGCACATTCGAAATCCACCAATATATTTTCAATATTTGTCAAGAACTCAAAATCCATTATTGACACTTCATTGCATTGTCAAAATCTCATTATAAAGTCATCAAGATGATATGGGGGATTTTACGAAACCATCAGCGCGAGAATTCAGATAATAGGCATCAAATATAGGAATCAGGTCCTGGACAAACTGAGCAGATACAAAGAAGTTGAGGAGGACGAATGTGTTGCTTATGATGCTTCGTAACTCCACATATTGCAGCTTGCCGGTGCAGATACCATTTTGGTTTGAATTTGAAAATGTGCCTATACTCTTAACTCATTGTCTGGAACGGCAGCAGGAGGACTCGAACAAATTAACAACTGATGGCTCTCTTTACTTACAACTTATCAATCAGTATGGCGGAACTACAGCCAAGCATAGGCCGGCTTAAGCCACCCCCAAACAAATTTTTTTTTGTTACAATGCATGTGAATTTTAGCTGGTTTTAACTCAATCCCAGCTAAATCTATGGTGAAACCAGCCCATATATTTTTATGTATGCATTTTTTTTCTTGAAGCCCCTCCTAGATTCAAACCCCAGTTCCGACAAATCAATGTTGAAATTAACGTTGTAAGCAAATGAATTTCGGGGCTCAGAATTGGTTACTCTTTGATTCAGTCGTTGGGGTGTCTGTAGATTATGTGCTTGTAAGACTTCCAATCCACAAGGATGCCCCCGAATGGATTGACACTTAGTAGCCAGGAACGGTAACGAGATCGGGAGCGGGAGCGAGAACGGGAACGGGGATCGTCAAATCTTCAAAAAAATGAGATACGAGAAGCGAGTCGGGAGCATAAACTAGGTTTACTTATACTAATAGGTTTCCAAACTTATAAACAAGAAAGAAGACAACATATAGCATTCAGAAAAACTCTATGAAGTACCTACTTTCTTCTGCTAATTTCCTACCATATATCTCTCATTTGGTGCTTGACTATCCTGTGAACCCCACTTGGTGCTTGACTATCCTGTGAACCCTGGTGTTGGAAGTGGCATAGTGTATAGATGCGTTGGGGAACTGAGAAGACGTGAGTATTCATTACTCTACATAACCACTAACACTAATCTTGGCAAGATAAACACTAAAACTAATCTAGTAATACAAACGTGATATATGGAAAGCTAACTAGAATATATGTGAAGATATGAGAATATACAATGAGTATATTTAGGAAGATATAATTAGATATGTGAAGATATCGATATATGAGAATATATGTGAAGATATGAGAATATACAGTTAGTATATGTGAAGATATGCTTGAATTAGATATGAAACGTTTCTCCCATATCAGGAGCGCGTTTCTTTCTTGTCTGGAGCGCGTTCCCATCACGATTCTCACTGAGGAACGCAAATCCGCGGTTCTCACTGAGATACGTGATGACTCTTCACGTTGCTGGCTACTAAGGATTGACAGCATGCAGCACATTTTTATTTTTTATTGACTGTGCCTTTACTCATCAATGATTTGGAATTCTCTGAATTGTATGATTCATCTAGCGTATTTGAAGGAGTGTAGCATGTTTCGGGTTAACAATCTGCAGATTATAGATCCTCAAGTCGTTTATCGGTCACATTACAAAACCTGTCTAGCACACATATACCGGTCAGTAATCACGGTCGGCTGAATAATACGTGTCAACCTTAAGGAAAATAATAAAAGGAGATCAATGGTTACAATAAACCCTAATCCATACGGGCAGACATCTGTGTCTTATAAGTAGGAAAGTTTCGCCTTATATTGTTCATCCCAGCCGCCTCTGAACTTTAAGAAAAAAAGCAGATCTAGGTTCCCTAACCTTATAATATCAACAACAGCAGATCTCTCTGTATTATCATCATCATAACCCAATCAAGTCATGGCTGCCGATTTCAACATCTTCAACAACTATAACGATGGTCACACAATGATTTTTCCTCTCACAAAATTAAAATATATCGTCCTGCACATGTTGTACAAGGGACATTAGTTCAAGCGATTCATTTGTAGTGGATTAGATGCATGAGGTTGTGATAACGAGCAATGAGATGCCAGTGTGACATTCAGAAGTGTTTGTATACTTAAATGAACTGTACAATGTTGCCGATTGATATCGTGTTTACTGAAGTTAGTTTGAATGTTTATTTTCCCCTTAAATCTTTCTTAAATTTCTGTTCAAAAGCATAGTTTTTGCCTTTGAAATTTTGCGTCATAATAAATTTCCCAAATGTTTGTTGTGTTTTTAAGTGTTTTAGAACTGCAATGTCTCTAACAATTTTTTTTTGTCTGGCCTTAAATCTGTTCAGGCCTGTTGTCTGTCTGTGCAAAGTCTTGTTTTTGGAAGATCTTTGAATCTTTTTTGAAGGGAATTTTGGCATCATTAATTTCCCTTTTTTATAATTAAGGATTGATGGAACCAATTTTTTTTCCAAGCTGTGCCAGTATTGCTATGAACTCGTTAAAAAGAGTTCTTCACTGATTTTCTTCAGTCCACCTGACTTAAAACACAAAATACTTTTGTAATGGTTTGACAACAACACGACCTAAAATGCACAACTCAACAACGGGAAAAATATTTTAATTCTATCGAGCTGAATGCAATATTAGCTAAACAACATGACTATGGAATTCTTCTGGATAATCTGTGTTAATATTTTAGTGTAAACGGGAGCAATTTGCTGAAAGATTTGAAGGTGCGCCATGGGAAGTCTGTCAAACTCCATTCAATTGGTCCTCCATTTTTAATTTACCTGTCTGCATTTTGTGAAGACTAAATCATCCACTCTTCAGAACATGCATTGTTTCATGATCGAACTCGAAGGCGCCAAGGAGCAGCCAGCTGAGCTTGGTCAGTATTGGCTTCTTCAAAACTATTTGTCCAATTGTTCGAAAACTATTTGCTAACAGTCTTTTTATTGGTTTTTGGAAAATATGGAATCCTAGCTCATCAGGAATGATTGGAGTGACTGGAATAGACTGGCTAGCTAGATCTGTTGACATTCCTAGTTCAGTTAGCAATGTTGGGGTGTGTTTATTCAGTTGCTACATGTATATCTAATCTATACTGCCTTGTTCTGTTATCATTTAGAATCCTTGTGTCTGTGTAAATTTGTAGTCAGAACTGTGAACATTTGAATCATCAGATATTTGTGCGTGAAAATTGGGTTAAGCATCCACTTGCCGGAGCTAACAAAACCAACCATCGGGTGATTTCAATAGGCTAAGAACAATTGTATAGTGGCCTGACAGATGTATGAGTTGGGGAAAATATCCGAAATAGGAGTGAAAGCGTACTGGTTCGTTCACATCTACTATAGCTTAGAGCATCTCCAACACGACTCTCGTTACTTGCTATTTTCAAGGCCAATAGGAAATTTTAACAGATGACTCTACTACTGCTTATAAATAGGAAAGTTTTGCCCCATCCTCAGTCGCCTCTGCAGATCTAGATTTCCTAACAACAGATTTCTCTCTTTGATTATCATGGTTTCCGGTTACATATTCTTCAACAACAGCAATATAGTGCACTATGAATTTTCCTCTCCAAAATGTAAAATCCTAGTTTTTTCATCATATGTCATTTGTATTTGTCTCACAAGGGACATTGTTCGAATGTAATGCTTGAGGATATGAAACTAGTGATATGATGCTCTGAAGGACGGTGACATTAAGCAAATGTTTGTGTTTTGATTAATAACATATTTACTGAATGCTTATTTTTTCCTACAAGCCTTATGTGCATCGTTTTGAATTTGAAGATCTTTATTTGTTTATTTATTTATTTTTATTTTTTTTAATGAGAAACTTTGCATGGAAGCTAACAGACACATACCAAATGTAAATTGAGAAGTTCCCCAAATGTTTGTTCAAGTGTTGAAGTTCCTTAACACCGCAATGTCTCCAATGACTTCGAAAAGGATACCCCTAGCTTGTATGCTATAAGACCTCAAATATAAGAATGAGGTCTTGGACTAACTGAGAATTTGATGAGCACAAATGTGTTGCCTAGCAAGTACACTCTACGTATTGCAGCGTGGCATTGCAAATACTATTTTGGTTTGAATTTGAAAACTCAAACCAAATTTCTTGGCTCAGAAACTCTTCGATCGATGTCTGTAATTGGTGGATTTCTTGATGGTCGTGGAACTAGTTTATATGACTTCCGATCAATAAGGATGCTCCGATGGGATGGACAGCATGCAACACATTTTTATTGATTGTGCCTTTTTTACTCAAGAGCAGTAGTTTGCGTTTTCAAGTGGCGGACTGAAGAAAATTAGTGGAGACTATTTCTAAGGAGAAATACGGGCACAACTTCGATAGATTTTTTTTGAAACAAAATTGCTTTTTGTAGATGCTTATCAAGGGGGATTTTATGATGCCAAAACTCCCTTCAAAAAGATTCAAGATCTTCCAAGAGCAAAAACAACAGATTTAAGGCCGGCCGGGAAAATACAAATTTGAAATAAATTCGTATTCATTAGAGACATTACAGGTCTAAGGAACTTTAACACTTGAACAAACATTTGGGAAATGTTAAAACAAACATGCAAAATTTGTCATTAAAAGAACAAAACAAACAAAGATATTTAAGTCAATACTATCTATATACATACAGCCTCGAACATAAATTTAACAAAACATTGAAACTAATTTTAGTAAATATGTAACATCTAGATCATTTCAAAATGCTAACACTTGCTTAATGTCACTCGCCTTCGTAATCTCACATTGCCTCTATATAGTCCACCACAGATGAACATCTGAACTATGTCACTCTGCTGTTTGGACACAGAAGACACATGACCAAATATTTTACTTAATTGAGGGGAAAAATCATAGTGCGTTATATTGTTATTCCTATTGAAGATGTTGAAATCGGCAGCCATAATTTGGTTATGAAGATGATAATCAAAGAGGGAAATCTTCTGTTGTTGAGATTTTTGAGGGTTAGGGAACTTAGATCTAGTTTTGCCGGATAATATGGAGCAAAACTTTCCTACTTATACGGCACAGATATCTGCCCGCTCGCTTGGATTAGGGTTTATTGCAACCGTTGATCCGCCTTTATTATTTGGCTTAAATATTGACACGTATTCCTTGTGTGACCGTGATTGCATTTTGAAATGGGACCAAATGGAAAAGGTGATTTTCTAAGAGGACCAAACCATATTTTTCCCTTACAATAAACCCTAGTCCAACCGGGAAGATAGATATCTGTGTCTTATAAATAGGAAAGTTTCGCCTCATATTGTTCATCCCCAGCCGCCTCTGCAGTGAAAGAAAGAAACCAGATCTAAGTTCCCTAACCCTCAAAAATATCTAACAACAGTAGATCTCTCACTTTGATCATCATCATCATAACCCAATCTAGTCATGGCTTCCGATTTCAACATCTTCAACAACTATTACGATGTTCACACAATGATTTTTCCTCTCACAAAATTAAAATATTTTTTCCGCCAACGAGTTTGATTTGGATCGCTGTCCCGTCTTACAAGGGACATAATTAAAGTGTCCATCTGTGGAGAGTTAGATGCTTGAGGTTGTGATACTGAGCCATGTGATGCCAGTGACATTGAGATTTGTTTCCATATTGAATAGAACTGTCACAATGTTCTCTGAAGTTAGTTTGAATGATTATTTTCTTCTTAAATCTGTCTTTAATTTCTGTTGAAAAGCCTTGTATATGCATAGTTTTGCCTTGGAAATTTTGCGTCATAAATGTTTGTTTAAGTACTAACCTACTGTTACGTATTACTTAGTTATAATATTAGTTTTGAGTTTTAGTAGAAACTAAATAGTTCCTTAACTTCATAATCTGTAGAGATATGTGACGAACTTTGCTGATATCCTTTCACATATGTGACGAACTTTTGCCTCAAATTTGTGGATAGTTTTCTCTGTGATTGTTTGACTAAACCAGTCTCTTTCAAAATCAAATGCCATTTTTCTGTGAAAACATCGAATTCTACAAAAACCTTCCTCGTGTATCATGATGGGTTCAAACATATTCAATGATGGTACAACGCACTATGATTTTTCCTGTCATAAATGTAAAGTGCGTCTTCATCTTGTTTGGCTACCAGGGTATATGTCTGTGTCCAAACCAGACCAGCGATGGAGGTCGAGGTACATGTTAAAATAATAGACGCTGAGGAAGTGTTACTTCCTTAGGGTGGAGCAACTTAACAAAGTGCAAACGTGCTCGTGCTTGCGTCTGCTGTAGGGAGATGAAGAATATAGTCCAATGGATATGTGTTGTCCATGTATAGTCCATATACTTAAGTCGGTTTCTTGTAAAGAGTCCAATGTATATGTCCATTAAGCTTAATATAAATATATGCCTCTAACACCTTATTAAGGTATGAGAGCTTATACCATTGTTCATGGTACCAAGAGCCAGAACGATCTCTCCAAAACCCTAGCCTCAATTTCTTTTTTTTTTTCAAAACCCTAGCTGCCTCTCTCGATCTCATGACTTCATCCGCTTCTTCAATCTCTAGTACTATGGCTTCATCTTCATCTCGCTTCCTTTACCTCTAGCACTATGGCTTCTTCTACCTCAAGCACTATGGCTTCTCATACAAGCTTTGGCTCTCCAACCTGCTTCGCCTCTGTTTTCGCAAAGTATCGGTTCTCTCATGTCTAACTCTTGTTCTCCCTTGTTGGAAAAATCACCTTTCATGCCCTCTTCTACCAAAATAGTTCTCTTAGATCGAACCAACTATCTTGTCCGGGAATCCTGATTCTTCTTATTCTTAAATCGCAAAGACTTTTCAAATACCTTGATGACTCTTATGAAATACCGACAAAAGAGCTTCTTGATGAAGAAACTCAAGCTAGAACTCTTAACCCTACTTATGAGGAATGGGAAGTTATTGATCAAACGATCATGTCATGGATTAACTGTTCTCTTACTGAAACTATGAAAGCTGAGTGTGCACGTCGTGGTAATTCTCGTGATGTATGGAACTATCTTCGTTCTACACATGCAACAATTAATCCTGCACGCATTCTACAACTCAAAGCAAGTCTGCCAACTATTCAAAAAGGTAATTCAACCATATCTGAATATATTCTGAAGATAAAGGAAATATCTGATTCCTTAGCTGTTGTCCTTCAACCCGTGTCTGATCTTGAACTTGTCTCTATGACACTACGAGGATTGGGTGCTGATTGGTCGAACATCTACACAACAGTCATTGCCCGTACCACTCTTCCTACCTTTACTGAGCTTCATGCCTTGCTGTTACATTATGAATCTCACCTTCAATATCTGCAAAATCTACACACACGCGCTGCTGACATTCGAAGTCCGGACTCCTTCTTTGCTGGTGCATCTACTGGTCGTGGTAGCCAACATCCTGGTTCGAGTTCATATCATAATCCTGGTCGTGGTCGTGGTTCGAACAATACCCCGCATCGTGGTCGTGGTGGAGGCTTTGGTCGTGGTTCTTATAAAACTTCCAATCGTGGTGGTCATAACAGCTTTGGAGGTCGATCCACTTGAAATAGTGGTTGGACCAACAATGGAAATACTCAACACTGGAATGCAGGTAATGTTCGTGGTAACAACAATGGTTTTCATCCCTCTAGCAACAACAACGGTTTTCAACTCTCTGGTGGATATCATAACTCATCATATGGACGCTCGTATAGTCGTAACAATCAAGTTGGATCTGTTCTTGGTCCTCCTCCTCAAACTCAAGTTGTTATTTGTCAGTGGTGCAATCCAGAGGACACACAGCACAGACTTTTAACCGTCTTAATCCTGCTTCCAAATATGATCTTCCGCAAGCCTTTTCAGCGATGCAGATTCAACCTATGCCGTATGAAAATCATTGGTTTGCTGATATTGCTACTTCTGCCCATATGACGTCTGACTCTTCACAGATAACCAATCGACTTTATTACAATGGTAATGATACAGTTCTCGTTGGTGATGGTAAACTACTACCTATCACCGGAATTGGTGATGTAACACTTACCTCACCATCCTCAACGTTGACTCTGAAGAACACTCTTCATGTTCCCTCTCTTGCTAAAAATTTAGTATCTGTTGGCCAACTTACACGAGATTCTGACTGTGTTTTTCACTTTGATCGTCATGGTTTTTCTATACATGATCAATTAACGGGAACTCTTCTGTACAAGGGCAATAATGAAGCTGGCATGTACCCTATCCCTTCCAGTGTAACCTCTTCATCTCACTCATCACAGTTCTCAGCTTTTTCCGCAGCTACCATTGGTATTCGTGCTACTCCAACTATATGGCATATGCGTTTAGGTCATCCCAACAATGCAATTTTTCACTCTCTTAAGTCTAGCTTATCTTTAGATTCTACTAGTTCTTCTTTACCTAGTTCTATTTCTTCTAGTTGTGTTGGTGCTAAGCATCATCGACTACCCTTTTCATCTCGAAGTACTTATTCAAATACAATTGGTTCCCGTTATACATTCCGATTTATGGGGTCCCGCACCTTTCTTATCAAATTGTGGTTTTCGCTACTTTCTCTTGTTTGTTGATGAATGTTCTCGTTTCTCTTGGATATATTTCTTGGCAGACAAAACAAAAGTGTTTCGTTGCTTCCTTAACTTTAAAGCTATGATTGAAACTCAATTTTCAACCACAATAGAAGTGTTACAAAATGATGGTGGCACTGAATATGCTGAACCATTAAAATCCTTTTTAACTAAGCATGGTATACTCAGTCGATCTTCTTGTCCTAGCACACCTCAACAAAATGGTCTTGCTGAACGAAAGATTCGCCATATTACACAAACAAACCGGGCTTTAATGCTTCAAAGTGGTTTTCCTGAAAATTTTTGGGCTGAGTTTTATGCAACAGCCGTGTACTTGATAAATCGTCTACCTACTCCTACTTTATCCAATACTTCTCCATATTCTATCATTCATAATCGTCCACCTGATTACTCTTTTTTGAAAGCGTTTGGTTGTCGATGTTATCCTCTTCTAAATCACTTTCGTCAAAATAAGTTACAACCCAAAACACTACCTTGTATTTTTATGGGTTACAGTGATCGACATAAAGGTTATAAGTGTCTTGAAGCTAAGAGTAACAAAGTCTAAATCACTCGTCATGTTGTTTTTGATGAGTCTCTCTTTTCATTTCCTCATGATACGGCACTATCATTCCTCTCTTAAAATATAATCCTTCTACTAATACTCTTTTGGCTTAGCCCAATCCTATTACTGCCACTCATCTATCATCTTCCTCTCATACTTCTTCTCAAGAACCCGTTATTCCATTTTATTTGCATCTTGTGTCCTTATCTCCTTTATCATCTACATAGTCTACCCCTATTTCATCTTCTCTCAAAGTGCCATCTTCTTCATCACTTGTCTTCTAAATACTTATCTTTTCTCGACGATGATGTTTCTCACTCCCTCAAGCCCAAGCACATTCTTCTATTTCCCCATCCTCTCCTACAAGATCACCCTTGGCTTCACCATCTCAAAGGCTACACATCATCTCCGTCATCCTGGTTCTTCCATTTATACATTACAAACAGCCAGACTTAACCACATCGTCAGAGCTCCCTCGATCGACAGGTAATACTCACCACATGGTTACTCGACTTAAAGATCACACCATTCAACCTCGCAGTTTTAAAGGTTGTTTTTTTACTCGGTATCCTATCCTGCATTGTTTTGCAGCACAGTTTCACTCGCTGCCGTCTGAGCCTACCTGTTTTTCTGCTGCATCTAAATTCAAGGAATGGTGGGCGGCCATGCTAGAGGAATTTAATGCTCTTTTGCGCAATCGCACTTGGTCTCTTATTACGCGTCAAGTTTGGATGAATGTTATTGGCTCCAAGTGGGTATATCTAGAGGTGTAAAACGTGCCGGCCCGGCACACGAAGTCGCGTGCTTCACGTGCCATGTGCCGTGCTGTGTTGTGCCAACGATTTAAACGTGCTGTGCCGTGCTTTGCTTTACTAGTCAAAAGCTAGGCACAGCACAGCCCACGGGCACAGCACACGAATAAACGTGCCGTGTTGTGCCGTGCTGGCACACGTGCTATAAACAATTTGAAATCACTTAATGTATACATTAAGTCGGACATTATCACAAGAATTTAATTAGACAACATATCATTTGAAATTATTTCAAGTAAATTAACAAGTTTATTCAGTAAAAAGAAATAGCCCATCAAATATAAAATTGGATTATTATCATGTAAATTAATGTTCTAGTTAAATATAGGTGACGACATTATAACAACGATATTGAAATATATTTTCCAAATATTAAGGTATTATATGTGTTGTTATAAATAATCCAACATAAAATGTTAAAAATTAGCTAGAATAGTGACTCTTTTGTGAAATATACAAAAAAATGTGATGTATTATGCCTTGCTATATGGTGTATTTGTACATGTTATGACGTGCTCTCTTAAAGTGTTGGGCTGGGCTGGGCCACGTGCTTATCCGTGCCGCGTGCTGTGCTGTGCTACTGTGCCAATTAGTCAAACCCAGCACGTCCCATTTAACTAACGTGTTGTGCCGTGCTGGGCTAAGTCACGTGTTTGGGCTGGTTTGTGCTCAAATTTTAGCATCCGACGGATGGGTTTGTGCTCGTCTTGGCACAAATTCCGGCTTTACACCTCTAGGTATATCGTGTAAAACAAAAACAAGATGGCTCTCTTGATCGCAGAAAAGCTCGTGTTGTTGCTAAGGGTTACTCACAGCAGTATGGTATTGATTTTGATGAGACATTTAGTCCTGTTGTAAAGCCAGTTACGGTACGTTTAGTTCTCAGCATTGTCGTATCCTATTCTTGGCCCATTAAGCAGCTTGACGTTAAGAATGCCTTTCTCCATGGTTCGCTTGATCAAGAGGTGTATATGGAACAACCTCAGGGATTTGTTGATCCTCGTTATCCTGATCACGTGTGCTTATTGCACAAAGCTCTTTATATCTTGAAACAGGCTCTTCGTGCCTGGTATCATCGTTTTGCATCTTTTCTCATGCATATTGGGTTCAAACCCTCGCACTCTGATCATTCTATGTTTATTAAACATTCCAGTGCTGGGCATTATTATCTTATTACTTTATGTTGATGATATAATTATCACTGGCAGTGATACAGTTGGCCTTCAAACTCTCTTGCCTACGCTTCAGAAAGAATTCTCCATGACATATTTAGGGGATTTGCACTATTTCCTTGGTTTGGAAGCTACACGTACAAAGGATGGTTTGGTTCTTACTCAAAACAGATATACGTTGGATCTTCTACAAAGGGTTGATCTCACTGATTCAAAGCCAGTCTCTACACCTGTTGCGCCTCGCTCTAAGCTATCTTCTAATGACGCCGAACTGTTTTCAGACATAACACTCTATCGCAGTCTGGTTGGTGGCTTGCAATACCTCAATATGACTCGTCCTGATATCACTTATGCAGTTAATCAGGTCAGTCAGTTTATGCATCGACCAACTCAATCTCATTTTCTAGCTGTGAAGCGTATTCTACGGTATCTTAAAGGCACACTTGGTCATGGCATCTCTTTTTTGGCGTAACAATCCCATGCAACTTACCGCCAGCACCGATCCGACCGGGGGTGGTGATCCCGATACTTCTCGTTCTACTACAAGTCAGTGTATTTTCCTGGTGTTTATGGGTAAAAATCGTTTCTGCCGATTTCGGTAAATTCGGTAGGTGAGTGAGAAACTGGTTCAAACCCTAAACAAATGTTCGCACGTGAGCACTTTATAGATTCGAGAGATCAATACGTGCAAGTCCGGCCTAAACCAAGAAATGGCCGTTCCGGACTTGCTTCGGTCACAAAGTGGAAGAGAAGGGTTGATTTGGTGAGGGAAGCCAAGAAAGGTGTTGAGACCAGAACACCAGGAGAGTAGTATCTCGACTTGTATCGAGAAAGTGAAAGCTTGGGAAGCTTGCAAGAGATGAAAGCTTTTGGAAGAGCATGCAAAGTTGCCTTTCTAAGAGTGTAGTATATTTCTCCCGACCGAGACTTGTTGTGCGGTGGAAATAGGTAAGACCTATTTATACAAGTCGAGATTGAAACGTACCCTGGCCTCATGAAGGAAGAGAGTAAAGGGTGAAATAATGGGAGGAGGTGGTAACCGCATGGTGTTAATGGGTGAAAACGTTTTCACCATTATTTCCTCATTTATTTGACCGCTTTATTCCTTTTCACGCTTTCTTAATGTGAGCGTAGTGTACGCTGCAAGCTGTGACCGCCAAACCAAAACCCCGGAAAGCATCCCCGGTTGTGTTGATATCTCGTTGGTTGCACCTTGAGTGCAAGTGGCGCGTGTGGCATGTGCCATTGGCATGTGCGGAATGCCCTTGTTGTGGGTTGTACTTCGAGCGCAAGTGGCAATGCCAGAGCTGCTAGTGGCGTGCGTGGCATGTGCCAATGGCATGTGCGGAATTCCTTGGTGGTAGGTTGTACGTTGAGTGTAAGTGGCAATGCCAGAGCTGCTAGTGGCGTGTGTGGCATGTGCCAATGGCATGTGCGAATGCCTTGGTGGTAGGTTGCACGGTTTGCAAGTTAGGCTACCAGCGTGTATGTTTGGCATGTGCCAATGGCATGTGCGGAATGCCTTGGTGGTAGGTTGCACGGTTTGCAAGTTAGGCTACCAGCGTGTGTGTTTGGCATGTGCCAATGGCATGTGCGGAATGCCTTGGTAAGAAAAGCTACCAGCGAGCATGTTGGCATGTGCCAATGGCATGCGTGGCCGTTAGGGCCGTCGCTTTGGTAAGAAAAGCTACCAGCGAGCATGTTGGCATTTGCCAATGGCATGCGTGGACGTTAGGGCCGTGGCTTTGGTAAGAAAAGCTACCAGCGAGCATGTTGGCATGTGCCAATGGCATGCGTGGCACGTTGGGGCCGTGGCTTTGGTAAGAAAAGCTACCATCGAGCATGTTGGCATGTGCCAATGGCATGCGTGGCCGTTAGGGCCGTGGCTTTGGTAAGAAAAGCTACCAGCGAGCATGTTGGCATGTGCCAATGGCATGCGTGGCCGTTAGGGCCGTGGCTTTGTAAGAAAAGCTACAATGAGCATGTTGGCATGTGCCAACAATATGCGTGGCCGACTTGGCCTAGGTTGCATGGTTTGTAAGCCTAGGCGCTACATTTGGCATGCGCCAATTGCATAGCGGCTTGGTAGTATGGCTTGTGGTATGTGTTGGCATGTGCCAATGGCACGTATGGCCATGTTGACCTAGTTGCACGTTTTGCAAGCCTAGGGCGCTATATTTGGCATGCGCCAATGGTATAGCGGCTAGGAAGTATGGCTTGTGGTGCGTGTTGGCATGTGCCAATGGCACGCACGCCATGTTGACCTAGTTGCACGTTTTGCAAGCCTAGGGCGCTATATTTGGCATGCGCCAATGGCATAGCGCTTGGAAGTATGGCTTGTGGTGCGTGTTGGCATGTGCCAATGGCACGACGGCCATGTTGACCTAGTTGCACGTTTTGCAAGCCTAGGGCGCTATATTTGGCATGTGCCAATGGCATACGCTTAGTTTGGCATGGTTGCCAACGAGTGCGATATGTAGTTTGGTTTTGGCGTCGTTGCCATGGTGTGCAGTGTGCGGCTTGGTTTGGCATTGTTGTCATGGTGCGCAGTGTGTGGCTTGGTTTGGCATTGTAGCCATGGTGCGCAGTGTGCGGCTTGGTTTGGCATTGTTGCCATGGTGCGGAGTGTGCGGCTTGGTTTGGCATTGTTGCCATGGTGCGCAGTGTGCGACTTGGTTTGGCATTGTTGCCATGGTGCGTGGTGTGTGGCTTGGTTTGGCATTGTTGCCATGGTGCGCAGTGTGCGGCTTGGTTTGGCATTGTTGCCATGGTGCGCGAAGATGCGGCTTGGTTTTGGAATTAGGGTTCAGGTCGAAAACCCTAATGCGGTATTTTGAAAAAATACCCCTATTAATTATTTACACTGTGTTAAATGCTCTTAGTTAATGTGTTGCGGGTAACACTAGGTCATGGGGTTTTACGATTTTACCCCTTGTTTAAAAACCACCATCAACATTAAGTCCCATGCTTAGCTCGGAACAGGGGGCTTTGTTGCGAGGTAAGCATAAGATGGTGACAAAATATCAACAAGAAATCAGTAAAAGAGAATTGAGGAGGCTTGTCTCGACCTTTTATAAATAGGATTTGGAACCCTTGCCTCTGGTAGTTTTGCACAAATCGGGAGGCTAGCACAATTGGTGGGGCCGGCGCAGCTTGGGTGACGTTAGGAAGTTGGTGTGAGTCGGGAAACTGAGTGTGTTAGCTGGTGGGACCGGCGCAGGGTGTGGAAGCTGTGCGTGCTTGTGGTCGTGACTTGGGAAACTGAGCGTGCTAGCTGGTGGGACCGGCGCAAGGTGTGCGTGCTTGCAGGCGTGGCTTGGGAAACTGAGCGTGCTAGCTGGTGGGACCGGCGCAAGGTGTGCGTGCTTGCAGGCGTGGCTTGGGCGGTTATTGGGAAGTCGGTGCGATTGGTGGGGGGTGCAACTTGGGCGACATTGGGAGGTTGGGCGCCCTTGGGGCCCGCTTCTTACACGCACGATTTTGGTAAAAGGAAATCCTTCCCTATTTCAGAATCCTCACGCCTATGTATATAAAGTCCCTTTCTCCCATCTTGCACTTTCATCTTTTCATCCTTTCCTACCAGTGACAGAGTCATAAAGAAGAACCAGCTTCCAGGTATGTCTTCCAGTACTTCCTTTTTATGTAGGTGTAAACCCTAGGCGTTTTTCTTTGTGCATATAATTTCCTGGCGTGTCTCTTGTAGAAAATATTGTATGTATGCAACCAAGGAAATACCGCATATATTATTCGAACCCGTAGGAAAGTGCTCCATATATTATTTTGAACCCGAAGAAGGTTCTGCAGATGCACTTGAGCCCGTATAAAATACCGCGTATATAATTTTGAACCACGAAGAAAATATCGTGTGCGATCTTGAACCCGTAGAAAATACCGTACATGTATCCCGAAGAAGAATACTGTATATATGCTCCATATGACTTCGAACCCGCAGGAAATATTGTATATAAGATTTTTCGGTCCTGAAAGAAATACTGCGCGTGCAGTTTTGAACCCGTAGAAAAATGCTCCATATAATTTTGAACCCGAAGAAGGATACTGTAAGCATACTTGAACCCGTATAAAATACCGCGTATATAGTCTTGAACCCGAAGAAAATACTGCGTATATAGTCTTGAACCCATAGAAAATACTGCGTATATAGTCTTGAACCCGTAGAGAATACGCCCTCCTCTTTTTTTTTTTTTTTTTTTTTTTCGGGTTTTCCTCTTGTTGGGCGCGGTTATGTGTCAGGGAGATAATTTTGTGTTTTTTTTTTTGTGTGCAGGTATCTTGTTGATAAGTTGTTATTAAGAGATCCGACAAGATGTTACCTAAACAAAATTTCGCTTCATTAAAGGATGTCCATAATTCCAAACCAAACACGGATGATGAGTTTTTTGCCAAAAAACTTGTCTCTCGCTCGGGAAAAATCACCAGGTTTCGTGCCAATTTTGTTAACCGGTGGTGAAGATGAAAAGAAGACACGTTCGGTTCGCCCTGCAGAACACCATACGGTTGGTCTTCATAAAGGGGTATATTCCTCTTCCAATATTGATTTCAGGATGTGCCAAAGCCCATTGCGTTCTTTTGATAGATGGTTTGAGTTCATGGTGAGTAAGGAGCATATAAATACCAACTTGACGCGAGCGCAGATTATTGATGCGGTCAGAGCTTCAGTAAATCTCCAGATTAGGAAGGATATCTCGGGCTTGGTTGCTTTCATCTCCAGATGGTGTTCGGACACCCATACGATCATATGTAGATGGGGTGAGATAACTTTCTCCTTGGAGAGTGTGGCTCTCTTCTTGAATCTTCCAGAATCGGGAATCTTAAAATCCAATTATCCGAAAGTGAGGGGAAGATGCGGGATGACCTTGCCGCTAAGTTGGAAGATTTCGCTCGGAAAGACTCCACTGCGAAGTCGAAGGATTACGTCCGGAAGAGGATGAAAGGTGCCTTTACAGGTGGTGGATATCTCAATGGTTTCCGGACGAGCTGGAACCCGAACAAAAAGCATGATCTTCACGTTCTTGGCACTTTTGGCTCTCTCGGTTGTCTAGAGACATTTTTGACGATGGTTCTCCGTAAGAAGGAGATAAGACCGAGTTGCTAGTGATTGTTGTGAAGTTGGCAAAAGGTGAAGTTCTTCCCATTGGCAAGCTATTCCTCGGTTCCCTGTATGTGCATCCTGGATCACCAGTTGCGAACATGCGAGTTTTGAATGGTTTCATGAAAGTGAATTCATATGTGCACGTTGCCTTTCGCAAGTCCGGCTATGGGAGCACTTTGAGAAGTATGCTCAAACCGATGCCTTCGATTCCCGCGAGTTGGGCGGCTCTCGAATTCTTCGATGGGTGAACAAAGCGCCCAAGAGTTGGCGTGAGCTTGGTTAGTCTTCTTGATAAGTCGTATGAAATCAATTTTCGCCCATGGGAGCTCTGGTCCATAGGTCATTGACTCAAATTGACACTTTTGCTTCGCTCCGCTCATGTCTTTGTCTTCGATGGCGATTTGAGCGTTGGTGAAAACTTGTTCATTCAAAGTCGCTTGCCGGTTATATGACATCTTTCTTCATGGGGTCTTTCCAGATAGCTGCTTACAATATTGACCATGCTGCTCGTCACATGGGTTTCGATCGAGGGGTACCTCTTGCTTACCAGCCGGTGCTTCCTAAGGATTCATTACGTGCCGCCCTCAATGCCAGTGCCCTCGAGCCGGGTATCCACCTTCCCTTCTTACAAATGGGAAGAGTAACCCGAGCTTTGGCTATAATGAGTCGGGGTGCGACGAGTTTATTATGATCCAAGCTTTTGTGAATAACGTGGTGGAGAACGTTCGTTGTAAACCTTCCCCATCAGTTTGAAGAAGTATCCAATGTTGAGAGATCTCAAGCGAAAGTTGCCTAGCAACTCCTGAAAGTCCCAAGCCAAGGAACGGAGAACGAAGAATCGTGCTGGCGGGTTCCGGACGGTTTCAAAAGATCCTCCCAGCTCGTGTCTTTCGGTTCTTCCAATAACCGTGTATGTGTCGCTTCTTCATTGGTTTTTCCTTAAAACGCGTGAATTTTTTTGAAAACATGTGTCTTGTTTCTTCCAGGGCTTCGGTAGTGTTAATGCTTTCATTTGCCCTTGCACGTTGCCTGGAGATGGCAATTTCTTCAAAGAATTGCAGCAGACCGAGCCTTCTCATAGCGGTGATGAGTCGAGAAAGAAGAAAGTTCGACGAGTGAGAGTGATTCCTCTGGCAAAGACTGGGTTCTTTTTCTGGGAAGTGGTTCGGTGAGTTTCGCGCTTCTTTTCTCTCTTCTCCTGTTTCTTCTTTTTGAAAAATGTCTAACTCGAGTTCGCAGGAGGAACTCCGATTCGGAGGATGATTCCCGGGGTAGAGGCACACGAAAACTTGCCTTTGGTGACCACCGCTGGTGACTTGGAGATGGCGTTAGCCAATTGTCGGCACAGATGTGGCTCAAACGGCGGATGATTCTCTCGATGGTTGTTGCAGTAGACATGGAGGAAGACCCTTTGCGAGTCGTGAGGCCAGGTGCGGGCGCCATTTTTGATCCTCCGTACTTGGTTCCTTATCCAGGTCATGTCTTTGGTTATGGCTTCAACGTCCGGCTAAGCACGACGCGTTGTACGAGAATATGGGAGAAATACGGACATATGGCCACAACCAAGAAAGTCACTAGTCGATTTGCATTGGTTAAGCGTGTGGAAGAGGCTTTATCTTCCATCGAGGATATGCGTGAGGTGACTGGTCACACCGTTTCTGAAGACGTTATTGCCGACTGGGAGCACCATCGCGACGTGTGTGTAGAAAAGGAGTTCAACACTTCGTGGTTTGTCGAAGGCCTTGTTGAGATCCAAAAGTTGAAAGATGCGGCAATCGAAAGCCTTTACGCCGAGGAGATTGCATGACGGGGAGGTGGAACTCGAAGAACTTTCCAAGATGTTGACTATGAAGAGAGCGGCTCTTGAAGATGCAAAGTTGACTTTCTCCAAGAAGATGGACTCTGTTGGATAATTTTCCTTGAACGTTTCTCTGCTAAACTTTCATTTAGGTTCCTTTTTTTTTTTTGAAAGACATATTGGATGTCTGGTTCAAAGCTTGACCTTTGATAGGCAGCTGGTAGCTTTTGAGGATATTGGATTATTTCTGAGATGAATGGTTTTGATAATATGACTCTGATTATGTTTTGGGAAAGGAATATTGCTTTTATGAAAGTGTGTGCTAGCAATAGGCACAATACTCGGTAGTATAATGGTTTTACTAAAAACCTAAAAAAAATAGTATATCTTTGCGTAGTCTGAATTTACTCACTTCTTAGGTTTTTTGCGAACATGCCCCTCTTCATGTAAAAAAAGGCGGTTTTCTTTGGTAGCATCTTGATTAGTCCCAAATTACCGGTAGCGTATTGGTGAGTCCCCGTTTCTGGTGTAGTTTTAACAACTGATAACCGGGTTGTCTGGCAGTTGAGTCGGACTGAGTCGCAAGTCCCCAATTGCTGGTAGCATCTTCAACGAGTCCCCAGTTTTCTCGTGTAGTTTTTGCAACTGGTGACCGGGTCGTCTGGTAGTTGAGTCGGATCGAGTCGCCTTCCCCTACCATCTTGACATCTGGGTCGAAGAACGAGATCGACAGTCTGACATTGTAGCCGATAGATCAATCCTCCCGCTGTGGTCGCCAATTGTTTATAGGTAAAAATCGTTTCTGCCGATTTCGGTAAATTCGGTAGGTGAGTGAGAAACTGGTTCAAACCCTAAACAAATGTGCTTTGCACGTGAGCACTTTATAGATTCGAGAGATCAATCTGTACAAGTCCGGCCTAAACCAAGAAATGGCCGTGCCCGGACATTTCGGTCACAAAGTGGAAGAGAAGGGTTGATTTGGGGAGGGAAGCCAAGAAAGGTGTTGAGACCAGAATAGTCCTGGGAGAGTAGTATCTCGACTTGTATCAGAAAGTGAAAGCTTGGGAAGCTTGCAAGAGATGAAGAGCTTGCAAAGTTTCCTTTCTAAGAGTGTAGTATATTTCTCCTACCCGAGACTTGTTGTCTGGTGGAAATAGGTAAGACCTATTTATACAAGTCGAGATTGAAACGTACCCTGGCCTCATGAAGGAAGAGAGTAAAGGGTGAAATAATGGGAGGAGGTGGTAACCGCATGGTGTTAATGGGTGAAAACGTTTTCACCATTATTTCCTCATTTATTTGACCGCTTTATTCCTTTTTCACGCTTTCTTAATGTGAGCGTAGTGTACGCTGCAAGTCATGGACCGCCAAACCAAAACCCCGGAAAGCATCCCCCGATTTGTGTTGATATCTCGTTGGTTGCACCTTGAGTGCGGTGGCGCTTCTAGTGGCGCGTGTGGCATGTGAGGAATGCCCTTGTTGCGGGTTGTACTTCGAGTGCAAGTGGCAATGCCAGAGCTGCTAGTGGCGTGCGTGGCATGTGCCAATGGCATGTGCGGAATGCCTTGGTGGTAGGTTGTACGTTGAGTGTAAGTGGCAATGCCAGAGCTGCTAGTGGCGTGCGTGGCATGTGCCAATGGCATGTGGGAATGCCTTGGTGGTAGGTTGCACGGTTTGCAAGTTAGGCTACCAGCGTGTGTGTTTGGCATGTGCCAATGGCATGTGCGGAATGCCTTGGTGGTAGGTTGCACGGTTTGCAAGTTAGGCTACCGGCGTGTATGTTTGGCATGTGCCAATGGCATGTGCGGAATGCCTTGGTAGTAGGTTGCACAGTTTGCAAGTTAGGCTACCAGCGTGTGTGTTAGGCATGTGCCAATGGCATGTGCGGAATTCCTTGGTAAGAAAAGCTACCAGCGAGCATGTTGGCATGTGCCAATGGCATGCGTGGCCGTTAAGGCCGTGGCTTTAGTAAGAAAAGCTACCAATGAGCATGTTGGCATGTGCCAATGGCATGCGTGGCCGTTAGAGGGCCGTGGCTTTGGTAAAAAAGCTACCAATGAAGCATGTTGGCATGTGCCAATGACATGCGTGGCCCGTTAGGTCGTGGCTTTGGTAAGAAAAGCTACAAATGAGCATGTTGGCATGTGCCAATGGCATGCGTGGCCGTTAGTGCCGTGGCTTTGGTAAGAAAGCTACCAAATGAGCATGTTGGCATGTGCCAATGGCATGCGTGGCCGTTAGGGCCATGGCTTTGGTAAGAAAAGTTACCAGCGAGCATGTTGGCATGTGCCAATGGCATGCGTGGCCGTTAGTGCCGTGGCTTTGGTAAGAAAAGCTACCAGCGAGCATGTTGGCATGTGCCAATGGCATGCGTGGCCGTTAGGGCCATGGCTTTGGTAAGAAAAGTTACAGCAATGAGCATGTTGGCATGTGCCAATGGCATGCGTGGCCGTTAGGGCCGTGGCTTTGGTAAGAAAAGCTACCCGGCGAGCATGTTGGCATGTGCCAATGGCATGCGTGGCCGTTAGGGCCGTGGCTTTGGTATGAAAAGCTACAGTGAGCATGTTGGCATGTGCCAACAGCATGCGTGGCCGACTTGGCCTAGGTTGCATGGTTTGTAAGCCTAGGGCGCTACATTTGGCATGCGCCAATGGCATAGAGGCTTGGAAGTATGGCTTGTGGTACGAGTTGGCATGTGCCAATGGCACGTCACGGCCATGTTGACCTAGTTGCACGTTTTGCAAGCCTAGGGCGCTATATTTGGCATGCGCCAATGGCATAGCGGCTTGGAAGTATGGCTTGTGGTACGTGTTGGCATGTGCCAATGGCACGACGGCCATGTTGACCTAGTTGCACGTTTTGCAAGCCTAGGGCGCTATATTTGGCATGCGCCAATGGCATAGCGTCTTGGAAGTATGGCTTGTGGTACGTGTTGGCATGTGCCAATGGCACGTACGGCCATGTTGACCTAGTTGCACGTTTTGCAAGCCTAGGGCGCTATATTTGGCATGTGCCAATGGCATAGCGGCTTAGTTTGGCATGGTTGCCAATGAGTGCGATATGTAGTTTGGTTTTGGCGTCGTTGCCATGGTGTGCAGTGTGCGGCTTGGTTTGGCATTGTTGACATGGTGCGCAGTGTGCGGCTTGGTTTGGCATTGTTGCCATGGTGCGCAGTGTGCGGCTTGGTTTGGCATTGTTGCCATGGTGCGCAGTGTGCGGCTTGGTTTGGCATTGTTGCCATGGTGCGCAGTGTGCGGCTTGGTTTGGCATTGTTGCCATGGTGCGCAGTGTGCGGCTTGGTTTTGTATTGTTGCCATGGTGCGCAGGGTGCGGCTTGGTTTGGCATTGTTGCCATGGTGCGCAGTGTGCGGCTTGGTTTGGCATTGTTGCCATGGTGCGCAGCATGTGCGGCTTGGTTTGGCATTGTTGCCATGGTGCATGATGTGCGGCTTGGTTTGGCATTGTTGCCATGGTGCGGCAGATATGCGGCTTGGTTTTGGAATTAGGGTTCGTGGTCGAAAACCTAATCAGGTATTTTTTGAAAAAATACCCCTATTAATTATTTACACTGAGTTAAATGCTTTTATTTAATGTGTTGCAGGTAACACTAGGTCATGGGGTTTTACGATTTTACCCTTGTTTAAAAACCACCATCAACACCTGGGTAAGAATCTCATTTCATGGGGCTCTAAAAAGCAACCAACAGTTTCTACAAGTAGTACGGAAGCTGAATATCGTGCTTTATCTTTTACATCTGCTGATATTACATGGATTCAATACTTATTATCTGATCTTGGATTATCTTTAAAGCAACCACCGATTCTATATTGTGATAATATCAGTGCAACTTATCTTGCCATTAATCATATTCAACATTCAAGATCGACACATATTCACATCCATTATCATTTTGTCCGAGAACGCATATCATCGGGGCATCTTCATTTATGTTATATTGCTACTACGCATCAACTTGCTGATCCGTTTCACGAAGGGATTGTCTACGCCGATTTCGTTTTCTCGTAGCAAGCTTTCCGTTGTCTACCACCGTGTACAGCTTGAGGGAGGGTGAAGAATATAGTCCAATGAATATGTATTGTCCATGTATAGTCCATATACTTAAGTCGGTTTCTTGTAAAGAGTCCAATGTATATGTCCATTAAGCTTAATATAAATATATGCCTCTACCACCTTATTAGGGTACGAGAGCTTATACAATTGTTCGGGAGAGAGTGAATGGTAGTTTAGAGGATAGTGCTCAAGAAGGAGAAAATAGCTTACTTCCCCCAGTGTCGTCCAAATCTTACCAGAGCTGCCATACTTAGTTTTTGATTTGTTGATTGAGGGTATCTCTTAATCTAGACAACTGACTTTTAAATTGTTGTTTACATTTGTTCTTGTTCTCATGTAATTTTGGCGAGGCTTTTATGTGTTTGGTTTGCTACTTTACAGAGCTCTGGGATTTCTATCAATGTATTACTTGTATGTGGTAAAAGTGTAAACTGAACCTCAAATGCCCATTTGATACCCGAAAGCAGAGTACCCGGGCGGCTTTTTAATCGGTACGAATTTAAAAGATGAACCCGGAAACCGGAGGAAATAACGCCCGGACCCGATTTGACCGGTTGGCACCCTAGTGATATGGGTCGGTCAACAATCACGGTCAGCAAAGGATTTCGTGTCGACCAACAAATCAAATAATCGGCTGGGTCGGAGATTACGAGAACCCTAGTCCAAGCGGGCAGGTTTATGTGCCTTATAAGTAGGAAAGTTTGTTTCCCATTTTATTCGGCCCACTCCCAGTCACCTCTATAGTGAAACTGTGAAATAAAGAAACCAGATCTAGGTCCCCTAATCTTAAAAATCAACAACAGCAGATCACTCTCTTGATTGTCTTCATCACAACTAACTCATGGATGCCGATTTCAACATCTTCAAACCACAACAATATAACGCACTTTGATTTTTCTTCTCAAAAAGTAAAATACATACTTCTTCAAACAATTGTCACCAGGATCTTCCCCGCCGTGTGAAGACAAACTGTTTCTAAACATGACAATAGGGACATAGTTCAAGTGTTGTCTCAGGTGGACTACTCTAGATGCCGAGTATATACTAGAAGCAACGCTAGGCTAAGCCAGTGTTTGCATTTTGAAATGAGTTGTTACAATGTTCCCGAGTATATACTGAAGTTAGATTGAATGTTTGTCATCCCCGTGAATCTGTCTTAAATTTGCTCAAGCCTCGCATATTTTGAAGATCTTTATTTGTTTTTTGTTTTTTAATGAGAAATATTGCATCTTTGTTTAATTAGTGCGAACATATATTTATTAACGAGACTAATACTTTAATGAGAAATGTAAGATTTGGGAAATTTCTCAAATGTTTGTTTATAAGTGTTTAAGTTCCTTAGCACTGCAATTGCTCTAATTAATGATTACGAATTTATTTGAAATTGGTTTCAATTTGTCTTTGCTTTTGGAAGATCTTGAAGGAATTTTGGCATCACAAAATCCCCTTGATAAGGATCTTAAAAACAATTTTTGAAGTTGTGTTAAAGCATTGCTATGAGCACGAATGTGTTGCTTATGGTTTGAATTTGAAAATGTGCCTATACTCTTAACTCATTGCCTATAGGAGAATCGAACAAATTAACAACCGGTGGCTCTTACTTATAACTTATCGATCACTTTTGTTGTAATCAATGTTGAAATTAACGTTGTAAGCAAATGAATTTCGGGGCTCAGAATGGTTACTCTTTGATTGAGTCGTTGGGGTGTCTGTAGTTGGTGGATTTCTTGATGGTGGCGGAACTAGCTTATATGCTTGTAAGACTTCCAATCAACAAGGATGCCCCCGAAGGGATTGACAGATAGTAAGATGCACTAGTTTTCGACAGATAGTCTTTGTATTTTATCTAATTTCTTTGAGGAATGGAAAAGTACTTTTGTTGTTAGAGATCACAAAGATGTAGCCGACTCTTTGGCAAAACATGGTATTAACCTTGCTATGGATGATGCATGGTTCAATGATTATCCATCTTGGATTAATATGAGATATTTTTAGAAACCTATTATAGGGGCTCCAAGAAAAGAGTTTTGAGGGCTCCTAAGGATTCAAATATCCTACAATGAAGATAAGGGGACCTAATTCATAAGAAAAATACTAAAATACCCTTAACATATTAAATATTGAAAACCTAAAACTAATTTGTTTTCATTCATCTCCTTTAATTCTTCCATTTTCTTCTTCCCCATCACCTCCATCGCTTATTTCTTCGATTAATCGTCAATTCTCAAAATAATTCATTATCGATTAACACCATTTAATCCACCCGCAATGACTTCAATAAGGTAAAAATCAAAAACCCATCTTATTTAATTGGTTTCAATGCATGGATAAGCGAAATCGATCGAATTGGGTTTTTGAAAAAACAGTTTCAGAACTGTCTACGGTTGGGAAGTATTCAAAAATGGGGCCAAAGATCGATCACATCGTTGGGAAAATTCATATTTCCCAACCGTAGACTGTCTACGGTTGGGAAATATGAATTTTCCCAACCGTAGACAGTACTGAAACTGTTTTTTGAAAAAATAAGTGATGGGTTTTCTTAGTTGTTTTTGTTTATGATTGTCATCTTCATCACGACGGAGAAGAACAAGAGAGAAAGAAAAATAATAGGTTTTTTTTTATGATCATCATCTTCATCATGATTTATGAATGAAAAGAGAGTGAGAAGACAATAGATTTAGTTTTTTTGTATATGATTATCATTTTCATCATGATTTATGAATGAAAAGAGAAAAAAAAGATAATAAATTTAATTTTATAATTCATGAAGGGTATTTTAGTCATTACAAAAAATAGTTAGATATGGGGTTTTGTTGATTACTATTTCATAACCCGATTTTGTCATCATGTGAGCCCTCAAAACCAAATGTTTGGAGCCCCTATAATAGGTTTCTATTTTTATGCACGCTCCTTTAAAGAGTGCTAATTTGAATAATTTATTTGATTCCATAAGTATTCAACAGATGACTCTACTATTATTATGCTTGTTACGAATTTTTTCCCTAATTTAAGAAATTCTTCAAATTAAATCAATAAACGGAAAAACCTTGAAATATTGAGTGAAAAGTGTGCACAAAATCGGACAGGGAGAATCTAGCTAATTTTTTGTGAAAACCTTCAATCCTATAAAGTTATCAAACACTTTAACAATGTGACTAGCACGTAAATGACGGTCAGAGAAGGAATACGGTCAACCTTAAGTCAGATAATAAAAGGAGATCGACGGCTACAAAAAACCCTAATCCAATGTGCCTTATAAATAGGAAAGTTTTGCCCCATATCATTCATCCTCAGTCGCCTCTGCGGTGAAAGAAAGAAACCAGATCTAGATTTCCTAACTCTAAATATCTAACAGATTATCATAACCAAGTCATGGCTTCCGATTTCAACATCTTCTTCAACAACAAAAATATAATGCACTATGATTTTTCCTCTCCAAAATGCAAAATCATAGTTTCTTCATTATGTGTCATTGTTTTCTGTCTCACAAAGGACATTGTTCAAATACGATGCTTGAGAATATGATACTAGTGATATGATACATTTAAGCAAATGTTTTCATCTTGAAATGAGTTGTTACAATGTTGTCGATTAGTGACATATTTGCTGAATGCTTATTTTTTCCTTATCAAGTCTTAGGTTTCTGTTCAATCCTAATGTACATCGTTTTGAATTTGAAGAGTCTTTTTTTTTTTTTTTTTTTTTTTTTTTTTTTAATGAGAAATTTTGCATCTTTGTTTAAGTAATGCTAACATACATTAACTAACAGACACATACCCAAACTAAATTGAGAAGTTTCCCAAATGTTTAAGTGTTAAAGTTCCTTAGGACTGCAATGTCTCCAATGGTTACAATTTATTGGGTTGTCTGCAATAGGTGGATTTCTTGATGGTCTCGGAACTAGCTTGTATGCTCTAAGACTTCCAATCGATAAGGATTGTGCCTTCACTCAACTGCAGATTTGGAATTCTTTAAATCGTATGATTCATGTAGCGTGTTTAAAGGAGTGTAGCAAACTGCACATAATAAATCCTGGTATTGTTAGATTGTCTGGGTATGGTCTTTGGCGAATCTATTCTGGAAAGCTAGGAGCTTTTTATATTTGAAAGCGCTGAGGCACATGTTAACAAGATTTCCCAGCTCATTAGGAATGATTGGAGTGACTGGAATAGACTGGCTAGTTTTGATGACACTCCTTGTTACGTTTGTTGGACTTGCCAAAAAAAATAATCCTAGTTACGTTAACACTCCAAGATGCGTAACCTTTGTGAAACTGAATTTTGATGCTTCTCATAAGTTTGGAACTAAGTATTGGTGTGGTACAACTAACCATGAGGAATTTTGCAGGAAATTGTTATCGAGTTAGATGCTGCCATTGCCGTGATACAACACTAGACCCTAAAAAGGAAGTTAAATCATTGTTGGAAGCTGTGTTATGGGCTCAAAGAAAAAGAGTTAGAAACCTATACCTTAAAGGGGATTGTTCGAATTCCATTGCTTTCCCTTCTCGCTTCATTTGGAATCAGGCAATTCCTCCAAAGATTTGTTTTCTTTTATGGAGTTTAGTTCACGGTAGTTTGAGTACCTTAGATTTGCTAATTCGGAAAGGCATGAACATTCGTAATGATTGTGCACTTTGTGTGGGGAGATTTTGAATCACAAGACCACTTGTTCCTACAATCGTAATATTTCTTATAAGATGTGGTGTAACTTAACACCATCTTCCGGTTGGTCTTAGGTTGTCTGGTCCGTACGTTCAAAGCTTTGGCGAAACATGGAAAACAAATCACTTTTCTTCTTCAGGCAACTTCATCTGGGATTTGATACTGGCGGCAATTGTTAATGCTATTTGGAAAGAAAGGAATTGTAGAAGATTTGATGTTAATCATCTCTTCAAAACTGACGTTGATCTTATCTATGAAGCCAAATCTTCAATCCTTTCTTGGGCGGCGGCAAAGAGCCACATAGTTCACTGAACTTTTCTCATACGGTTTTTAGCTAATTGGCGGGCTTTATTTATGTAGTTCTTTGCTTGTTTTTATATCAGTTTTCCTTTCTTACTTCTACCTTTGGTAGAATTCTCTGTATATCCTTTACTCTTTCAATATATTCTCTTTTTCGATCAAAAAAAAATTCCATTGCAGCCTTGAATGGGAGTTTAGATTCAAAATTGTAGACTACTATGAATTTAGTTAGTAGTTGATAGTCTTAGTATTTTATCTAGTTGTTTTGATAGCTCGAAATGCACTTTTGTTCTTAGAGATTATAACCATGTAGAGAATAAAACAACACGGAAGAAGAGAAGGTTTTTCATTCGGGATGATATTTTACTGAAAATTAAACGGAAAATGGGTCATTTGTCCAAATATTTTTAAAACATGGTTCAAATGGACGAGTAAAAATTAGTACGGGTGAAATGAACACTAAAAAAATATCAAGGATGAAACTGGACTCATCCTGACTTAAACTTCAAAAATAGTTAGGATTAAACTGGATGCATCCTGATGTAAATTAAAAATAAGAAACAATATTTGAAAATGGGTAGGATGAAACTGTTTACATCCTGGCTATTTTTACATTTTTGCCCATTTAAACAGTATCAAAATCTAAATGTCCTTTTCACCCGTGAATTGTTGATTTTGGTCTTTTTAACCAATTTTGTGAAAATTAAACTTGAGCTTTTTTTCATGTTTAAATGATGAAAGTCTAGCTATTTCTAGGCAAGGACATAGAAAAGTGTACATTTCAGTCATGCTGCAAGGTCATATTAGGGGCATGAGTAGCTGCTTCTTGGCATTTTAGATGATATGACCATATACAATTACTACATGAACAGCACCAACTCATAGCATCGTTCAATAAAGAAACAACGGTGCCACGCGACACCTCTTTCCTTTCACATACACGTACCAGTGCCACCAAAATTTTCCGGTACGTAGGATGACCAAATGAGCTCAGAGTTTATATGTTGGCCCGGGTTAGCCGTTAGTGAAGCTAGGGTGACGAGCCCTATATAAACCTTTGACAGAAAGAATAGCTTGCAGTCTCCTCACAGTTAGATCTGAATCTAAATCTAGTATCTTCATAAATCATAAACTCTTTTTCTTTGAGTTTCAATCTTAATCATAAATCTTTACTAGTCTAACAAATCCCTATCTCATCCAAAATAATGTTCTGATTACCAAGTCCAATTTTTCATTGTGATACTTGCTTGGAATCAAGATGGAGCAAGAATTGCGAAATTGTTGACAGAACAAGTACAATGAGGATAGATTTACTTGAGAAGGTTTGGGAATGTAGTCATGTTTGTGGAATTGGAGCTGTAAGTTTTTTTAAAATGACATGAAATTGCAGTGAAATTCCATTTTACCAACAGTCTCATATAGTTGACGTGTTTCAACCCTTCGTTTTCGTAAATGAATCACATTGATCTGACGAATTTTCGTCTTAAAATTGATTAGAGTATCCATGCAGGGGTTTGCTCGTGATTTGAAGCTGACCTTCACAAACTGTAAATGTGAAACTGCTGCCAAATTAGCTTTTGCCAGAAGAAATCTCTTGCCATGATATGTTGGAGTGTGTTTATTCAGTTGCCACATGTATATATCTATACTGCCTTGTTCTGTTATCATTTAGAATCCTTTGTGTATGGGTAAATTTGTACTCAGAACTTTGAACATTTGAATCATCAGAAATTTGTGCGTGTAAATTGGTTTAAGCATCCACTTGCCGGAGCTAACAAAACCAACCATCGGTGAATTCAATGGGCTAAGAACAATTGTATAGTGGCCTGACAGATGTATGATTTGCCACAACTATTTTATTTACCCTTTTTCGTATAGTTACATTAATGTGAAGGATTTTCTAAATTAGCAATTGTCCTTGAAAATATATAATTTCCTTAACTTGTGCAAGACTTGCTCCTAATGATGTGTATAAGTTTTAATGAATGTCATGCTTAATCATTTTCATTAAAATCTAACATAATTAAGGTATCAGAGAACTCCGGAGTCATCATTATAGTATTTCTGATCATAGTCTCTTCTTCCTAGTGCTAACGATACTGACAATGTGTCATGGACTGAGAATTTAAGAGAGACAAATTATCCAAAATATTTAGGAGTGAAAGAGTATTGGTTCACATCTACTATAGCTTAGAGCATCTCCAGCATGACTCTCGTTACTTACTATTTTCAAGGCCAATAGGAAATTTTAACAGATGACTCTCGTTACAAGCTTGTTTAGCAATTGTCATCGGGATTTGTTCGGCCATGCCTATCCAGTCTGTCTCTGAACATGTTAGAATATGGGCATCCAACTCAAAACCAATTGGCAATGAGTGGAAAGGCCCTAACTATAAACCACAGGATCTTAGATAACCCACACAATGTGGGACTAATAATCTCAACACGCCTCCTCACGTGTAGCCTAGTTGGGTCTAACACGTGGACAATTAAATCGGGTGACGCGGAGAAAAGGCGCGGTCGGGTGACGCGGAGTAAAGGCACGGTCTAATGACTCGGTAGCAAATAACCTGCTCTGATACCATGTTAACCAATCGACAATGAGTGGAGAGGCACTGATAGATTATAAACCGCAGGATCTTAAATAACCCAACCATGTGGGACTAATAATCTCAACACGCCCCCTCACGTGTAGCCTCAGCGAGTCTTACAAACACGTGGACAATTAAATCGGGTGACGCATAAGTAAAGGTGCGGTCAACTGACTCGACACAAATAGCCTGCTCTGATACCATATGAAATTACGGGCATCCAACTCAAAACCAATTGGCAATGAGTGGATAGGCCCTAAGAGCATCCACAGTCGGAGACTAAAACCAAATTTTTGGTCGAAAACGCAGACACTACAGAGAGGAGTAAAGACCAAATATCAGACTAAAACCAAAAACCAAACTATATTTGGTCTTTGGTTTAGTTTTGGTCGGGCGTACATTAAAGTTTGCACGATGGGCGTAACTCAAAGTTACGCCCGAATTAAAAAAAAAAAAAAATGGGACGCAATTTAGAATTGCGCCTGATTGGGGCGCAACTCTGACCATATTTTAGTCTCCCTCCACTGCGTTACAACACGGACTAAACCCAAATTTTAGTTTTTTTTTTTCTCTTTGCTCTTTGGTTATGGTCGCACCACTGCAGTTGCTCTAATAGATTATAAACCGCAGGATATTCAATAACCCAACCATGTGGGACTAATAATCTCAACAGAACAACATGCCTGTGGTGGACATAGTTCAGCAATAATGTTGTCTTTGGTGGGCTAGATGCCTGAGTATATACTGAAGCGACGTTAGGCTAAGCCATTGCTTGCATTTTGAAATGAGTTGTTACAATGTTGTCGTTTGATAACTTTGAAGATCTTTATTTTGTTTTTTTGTTTTTTTAATGAGAAATTTTGCATCTTTGTTGAATTGAGAAATTTGCCAAATGTTTGTTTCAAGTGTTTAAGTTCCTTATCACCGCAATGTCTATAATGATTACGAATTCATTTCAAATTGGTTTCAATTTGTCTTTGCTTTTGGAAGATCTTGAAGGAATTTTTGCATCACAAAATCCCCTTATGAGGACAGGATCTGAAAAACAATTTTTGAAGTTGTGCCAATATTGCTATGAACTAGTTAGAAAGAGTCTCCACAAATTTTCTTCATCCACCTCACTTAAAACACAAACTACTCCTGTAATGGTTTGACAACAACATGACAAGAAATGCACAGCTCAACATTAAGCCATGCACCATGGGAGTGTTTTTCTTGCATATGTTCAAGAAAATGAAACTTTCAGGTTTTCTTATTGAGATCTGTCCAACTCCACGTGATTCGATCACCTGGTCTTGCACTTTCTATTTCACCAAAAGAAGCATCTATCTTGACTAATTACTTTCGAGGCTCGTGAATTTTTACAAGAAGAGGTGGATTATGTTAAGATATGGTCAAGATATTATATATCTTGACATTATTGTGTTGTTATTTAGTTGTAATCGCATATATTCTTCTTTGTATATATCCTAGATATTGTTAGGTGTATCTTTTATTTGCCTTATCTAGTTGTGTAAAGTTGTATAAATCAGGCTATTGCCTATCAATGAATATACAGAGAATTATTCTCACATCTACATTATAATCTCTATGCTCATGATTATCATGGATCAGAGCTAGGAAAGATCTAAGAACCAGTTTCCATTGCAATACAACCCAGAGAAAACAGAGTAATCATGTCAAGAGAAGATTCTCAACCTATCACTGTTCATTTGATGGAACCAACTACAACCACTGGTCATTCCTCATGAGGAGTTTTCTTAAAGGAAAGAGTATGTGGAAGTATGTCGACGGTACAGAAAAAGCCCCTACAGCAAGCAGTTCTAATGACAAATGAAAAGAAGTACAAACAAAGGATCTAAAAGAAGAATGGGAGATTAACAATAACAGGATTCTCACTTGGATTGGAAATACGGTTATTCCTTCTATAAGTATGCAACTCACCAGTTTCGAGGTAGCCAAAGAGGCATGGGATTTTCTTTCAAAAAGGTACACACAAGTCAACTTTGCTCAGAGATATAAACTTGAACAAGATATTAGATCTATGAAGCAACCACATGATCGATCAAGGCCCATTCATTTTTTCATTCTGAGATGTCTATAGTCTGGAATCAATTAGCACTTATGGAACCAAAATGGACAGTAGATTTGGAACTGTGGCAGAAATATAGTGAGGAAACACGTTTAGTTCAACTTATAATGGCTTTACGTGATGAGTTTGAATCTGTTAGAGCATTTATTCTTCATCGATCACCTCTTCCAACTGTGGAAGCTGCCTTGTCCGAACTTATTGCGAAGAAACGAGAAAAAGAATCACGCGGAGATATCGGGAGTGTTTGCGTGCCTACACATTCAAGTTCAAATAACTTTTAAAGAAACTCAAGTGCTTCAGTGCAACGTGACATGTCTCAAGTGCAGTGTCACAATTGCAAGACTTTTGGGAACTTTGCGAGGAATTGCAATATTCCATCAGCAAATTCCTCATCTTCTCCAATAATACCTGACACACCCACGACACAGTGTGGGTAGTGTAAGGAACTTGGTCATTCATCCAGATTTTGCACCTCACCAACTTCAAGAAACATAAGAAGAATCAATGCTAATGGAGGAAACAGGCCCGGTGCACCAACCAGATTCATGGCAGCCCTAGTCTCACCTCGCATCAATATCAAACTCATCTCGCGTCGAGATGTGCCGGTGTGTAGTTACGCACCAAATCTTGCGATATTCGGGGAGATGATTAAACAAGCACTCTCAATTGGTAACAATCCTACAACCGCATCCGCCTTCTCTATCTCCTCGGTATTTACTCAACGAGAATGGTTTCTCGACTCGGGGAGCATCAAACCATATGACTTATAATCAAAAGTTTTTTTGAAAGTCTTCATCCTGTCATCACCCCTAAGATTCATACCGCCGATGGATCAACAGAGAATTGCAAGTCATATAGGCTTGGTCAAAAATTCAAATAACTTTTATGTACCAGATGTGCTCCTTGTACCAAATATTACAATGAACCTTATTTCGGTTGGTCATTTGTGTGATCAAGGTTATAACACATATTATTTTCCTTTTGGTTGTGATATACGGGATCTCAAACCTAGGAAGCTAGTTGGGATACGCCGTAGAGTTGGTCGGTTGTATCTCCTTCAATCTCTTGTTCTCTCAGTGAGAATTTAAAAGTCATGTCGTAGCATTGCTACTCCCATTTTGCACTGTGTCAATATCTCCCTTCATGTCTTGGCATTCTAGGTTAGGTCATGTTTCCTTTTCTCGTCTTTCATATATGATCAATAAGGGTTTACTAGGAGATACTCAGTTAGATAAGAACCAAATTGCATCTCTTGTAAACTGGCAAAACAACCAGCTCTTTCTTTTAATCTTAGCACTTCTATTTCAACTGAACCTTTTGCTCTTATACATTCTGATGTCTGGGGTATATCTCTAATTATGTCAAAGGGAGGTGCTTTGTATTATATCAGTTTTATTGATGATTATTCGCGTTATACATGGGTATATCTATTCAGCTCTAAAGCAGATTTTCTTAAGTTATATGTTGATTTCTCAACCATGATAAAAACTCAGTTTGGTAAAGTGATCAAAGTTTTTCGTGCTGATCAGGGTGGGGAATATATTTCCAATCCATTCAAAGAATTTCTTATAACCTAAGGAACCATTCTTCAACTGTCATGTACTTGAAACTCCGAGAACAAAATGGATTTGCAGAACGTAAACACCGTCATATTATAGAGAGAGCTAGAACCCAGTTAATTTCTGGTTCAGTTCCTTCCAATTTCTGGGGAGAATTAGTCCTTACTGCAGTCTACACCATCAATAGAGTTCCAACAGCTGTCATAGGAGGAATATCACCTTATGAGCATCTCTATGGTAAGAAACCAAACTAATCTGAGCTTCGAGTCTTTGGTTCAACTTGTTTTGTACTCCTTCCAGAATGTGAACGTCATAAACTTGGTCAAAATAATGTCTTGTGTGTCTTTCTTGGTTATGGTATTGAACAAAAAGGGTACCGTTGTTGTGATCCAGTTAATATAAAGCTTCTTGTCTCTCATCATGTCACATTTTAGGAGAAAGTTCCATTTTGGTCACTTCCAACAGCAAATCATCATCTTTTGAGTCTTTCACTTATTCCGATCCATTCCCTAGTGAATCCAATCCTAGCACTTTTCCTATATCTACTCCTGAAAGTCCATGTCCTTTAGTTGTTGATCCACCAAATACTGATGACCGAGACCAGTCTACGACTCAACCTGACAGTGCAACTCAAGTAACGAGATCCCGATTCGAAGAAAATTCTTTGCCACCTCGCAATCGAAGACCACCCGGCTAAGTATGCGAGACTATCATTGTTCCTTGTCTTCTATTTTGTAATTTTATGAACCAAAAACATACGAGAGAAAGCTGCAGCCATTCGAGAATGGAAAGATTCAATGGATGATGAATTGAAAGCACATGCACAGGCAGGGACATGGGAAATGGTGGATCATCCTCCTGGAAAATCAGTTGTTGGAAGCAGATGGGTCTATAAAGTGAAGACCAAGTCATATGGTGAGTTTGAACGATGTAAATCACGAGTTGTTGCAAAAGGTTATACACAAGAGTATGGAGTTGACTATGAAGAAACATTTGCACCGGTTGCCAGAATGGTTACAGTTCGTACATTAATTACTTGTTGTTGCTGCATCACGACAATGGGGGCTCCATCAAATGGACGTGAAAAATACTTTTCTTCATGGTGAGTTACAAGAAGAGGTTTACATGCAACCTCGTCCTGGTTTTCCTCATGAACCTAATCAAGTATGTAGGCTTCGACGGGCATTATATGGACTCAAAGAAGCACCTCGTGCTTGGTTTGAGAAGTTTAGCAATGCGATTCTCCAAGTATGGCTTTTACACAAAGCACGTGATTCAGCTATGTTCGTCGATCATCGAGAAAAGGAATTTTCATTCTTCTCTTGTATGTTGCCGACATGGTTATTCGCGGTGACCAACAAGGTATTACTGAACTCAAATCATACCTCAGTGATTGTTTCAAGAAGAAAGATCTTGGATCCTTAAGTTACTTTCTTGGCATTGAAGTTGGCATGTCACCCACTGGTTATTTCATATCACAAGTCAAATATGCATCTGAGGTTCTACAGCGTGCAGGGCTGTCTGACAATAAGGTAACTGACACACCTCTTGAATTGAATGTAAAATACAGTCCTACAGATGGGACTCTATTGTCAAATCCAACATTGTATCGTAAACTATTAGGGAGTCTGAATTACTTGACCATTACGAGACCAGAATAAGTCATGCAGTTCATATAGTGAGTCAGTTTATGTCTGCTCCAAGGTCTACTCATTATGTAGTTGTTCTCAGAATTCTGAGATATATCAAGGGGTCTCTTCATCAAGGTTTGTGTCTCTCATCCAAGTCTGATCTCACTCTTCAAGCTTACTCAGATTCCGATTGGGGGTTTGGGACATTACAGACGAGAAAAATCTATTACAGGCTCTTTGTGTGTTCTTGGGAGACTCTTTGATTTCACGGAGAAATAGAAGCAAAGTGTGGTTTCTCGTTCAAGTCTTTGAAGCAGATTATAGAGCTCTTGCTTACAAATATCTGAACTCATTTGGTTACGATGGCTTCTTTGTGATATGGGGGTTCTGCTTTCTGCTCCTACACCACTGTATTGTGATAACAAGGCTGCTATTCAAATTACACACAATGATGTCTTCCATGAACGTACGAATCATATCGAGATAGATTGTCATTTTTCTCGTCATCATTTTAAGAAAGGTACAATCACTCTTCTGCATGTCAAATCAGAATTTCAAGTGGTTGATCTTTTCTCCAAGACTCACTCCGCGGCTCGTCTTCAATTCTTAATTTCCAGACTCAAGATGTGTACTCCACCACCTGAGTCTAAGGGGGGTGTTAAGATATGGTCAAGATATTATATATCTTGACATTATTGTGTTGTTATTTAGTTGTAATCGCATATATTCTTTTTGTATATGTCCTAGATATTGTTAGGTGTATCTTTTATTTGCCTTATCTAGTTGTGTAAAGTTGTATAAATCAGGCTATTGCCTATCAATGAATATACAGAGAATTATTCCCACATCTACATTAGAATCTCTATGCTCATGATTATCAGTTTACAAGTCCGCAACAATGAAATTAAAACCTTAGTGATGTTCCGGGGTTTGTGCATTTTGCCAAAACTAAATCATCTTCTCTTTGAGAAATGCATCCAATTGTTCCATGATAGAACTCAAAGGTGCCAAGGAGCAGACTGTTGAGCTTTGTCAATATTAGCTTCTTCAAAACCCAGGGTTTATCTAATAGTGTGAAACCTAATTGTTAACGGTACATGAAATTCTTTTTGTTGGATTTTTTGTTTTTGAAACAACCATGTAGCTGACTCTTTGGCCAAACATGGTATTATCCTTGCCCTGGATGATGCATGGTCCAATATCCTTCTTGAATTAACTTGGCTAATTTGATTTCTTAGGTATTTTGAGAGATGACTCTACTACTGCAATGCGTGTAAAGAATTTTTTCTCATTTATGAAATTCTTCATATTAAATGAATAGACGAAAAACCTTGTAATATCGTGAGAAAGCTGTGCACAAAATCGGACCAGTATATATAAGGAGAACCTAGTCAACTTTTTTGTGTCAAAACAATCCTACAAAAACCTTCTCGTGTATCAGTCACGTTAACAAAACTATTTAGTATCTAGCAAAGATATCCCCGGTCAGAAATCACGGTCAGACAAATAGCACGTGTCAGCCTTAGGTCGAACAATAAAAGGAGCTCAACGATTACAATAAACCCTAATCCAACCGGGCTGATTTCTGTATCGCATAAGTAGGAGAGTTGTGCCCCATCTTGTTCATGCCGCCTCTGTGGTGAAACAAAGAAAGAAACCAGATCTAGGTTGTCTAACCTCAAATCTGTTCAAGCGTTAAATACTGTTCAAGCCTGTTGTCTGTCTGTGCATAGTTTTGTTTTTGGAAATAGTCTCCACAAATTTTCTTCAGTCCATCAGACTTACACAAAATACATCTGTAATGGTTTGACAACAACAAGACCAAAAATGCACGACTCAACACCCGAGAAATATTTTAATTCTATCGAGTTGAATGCAATATGCGCTCGACAACATGACTATGGAATTCTTCTGTATAATCTATGTGTTAATATTTTAGTGTAAGCTGGAGTAAATTGATGAAAAGTGCGCCATGGGTGTGTTTTTCTTGCACTGTTGAACATGTTCGAGAAAATGAAACTTTCAGATTTTCTTACCCAAGTCTGTCCAACTACAGGGTGATCCATTCCCTTGGTCGTCCATTTTTAATTTTACCGGAAAAAGCATCTACCTTGACTATTTACTTTCGAGGAAAATTCTTTTCGTGAATTTTATTACACAGAGAGGTTTCTGACATACAAGTCTAGGTAGGTAACTAGCCAAAGAAATCCTTTTTGTTTATTGTACATGAGATTCTTTTTATTGAGGGTTGCTTGTTCGAATTCTACCAATGTATGTAAAGGACTCAAAGTCCATTCTTGACACCTATAATGCAATGTCAACATCTCATCATAAAGTCATCAAGCTGATTGGACTTTTACGAAATAATCGGCGCGGGAATTCAGATAATAGGCCTCGAGATATAATAATCGGGTCGTCTGGACCAATTGAGCGACTACAAAGAAGTTAAGGAGCACGAATATATGTTGATCGGTAAGTAAACTCTACATATTGCAGCGTGCCAGTGTAGATACCATTTTGGTTTGAATTTGAAAACGTGCCTATACTCTTAATTCATTCCCTTGAATGGCAGCAGGTGGACTTGAGCAATTACGACCAACGGCTCTTTGTAATCAATGTTAAAATTTATATCGGTTAACGTCATAAGCAAATGAATTTCGGGCTAAGAATTGGTTGCTAAGAGTTGGGGTGTCCGTAGTTTGGTGGATTTCTTGATTGTCTTGGAACTAGTTTATATGCTTGTAAGACTTTCAATCAACAAGGATGCCCGAGGGAATCGACATCATGCAGCACATTTTTATTGATTGTGCCTTTACTCGGGAGATTCGAATTCTCGGATTATATGATTCGCATGGCACATTTAAAGGAGTGTAGCATGTTTCGGGTTAACAATATGCACATTTTTATTGATTGTGCCTTTATAGATTAGATCCTTATATTGTCGGACGGTCTTGGTTCACTCTAGGGAAAACGGAAAGCCGAGTGCTCTTTTACTTTTGAAAGTGTGAAGGCACGAACAAGATTGCCACTCATTAGGATTTATGAATGATTGAGTGATTTGGAATACACCGACTGTCTAGACTTCTTTTAACATGATTGATAGAAATGGGAGATGGAAATGCCCAGATGCACCCTTTGTAAAATTGAATTTTGACGCTTCTTTTATATTTGAAACCAAGTATTCGAGGAGGGACTAAATATGGGGAATGTTGCAGGAACTTGTGATGGAGTTAGATCACGAGACCGCATTCTTCGGGAAGCCGTGTTATGGGCTCAAAGAAAAAGAGTTGGAAACTGCACATTGAAGGGGACGGTGTTGAAAATAAAAGAAAAAAAAGGAAAGAAAGAAGGGTATTGCTCAAATTTGACTGCACCCTTGAATGGGAGTTTAGATCCAATAAAATAGACTACTGGGAATTTAGTAGTCTTTGTATTTTATCTAATTCATTTGAGAAACGGAAATGCATTTTTGTTCTTAGAAATTACAAGCATGTAGCTGACTCTTTGGCAAAACATGGCATTAACCTCTTGCTAATTTGACTAATTTATATTTGATTTCTTAAGTACTTAACAGTTGACTCTACTACTTGCATTGCGTGTTAAGAATTTTCGCTCATTTACGAAATTATTCTAGTTAAATCAATAGACGAAAAACCTTGTAATATCGTGAGACAAATTTGCACAAAATCAGACCAGAAGAAGGAGAACCTAGCCAAAAAATAAAAATTTGTTTGTGAAAACATTCAATTCTACAAAAACCTTGTTCGTGTATCAGTCACATTAACAAAATTGTCTAGCATAGATACGCCGTTCAACAAAAAAAAAGAACGTGTCAACCTTAGATCAAATAATAAAATGAGATCAACGGTTACAATAAACCCTAATCCATACGGGCAGACATCTGTGTCTTATAAGTAGGAAAGGTGTGCCCCATATTGTTCATCCGCAGCCGCCTCTGCGGTGAAAGAAAAAAACCTTTCCCTAACCCTCAATTATATCAAAAACAGCAGATCTCTCTCTTTGATCATAATCATATCACAACCCAACCAAGTCATGGCTGCCGATTGCAACATCTTCAACAACAAGAACAATATAATGCACTATGATTTTTCCTCTCAAAAATATAAAATATATGGTCATGTGGCTTTTTGTGTCCATGCAGCAAACATGACATAGATCGAAGTTCAGGTGAGGTGGACTACATCGATGCTTGAGGTTGAGGATGATAATAGAAGCAATGTGAGGCAAATGACATTAAGCAAGTGCTTGCATTTGGAAATGAGTTGTGTTACAATGTTGTCGATTGATAACATATTTACTGAAGTTAGATTGAATGTTTATATCCCCCTTCAATCTGTCTTAAATTTCATTCGAGACTCTTTGTATTTGTATAGTATTGAATTGGAAGATCTTTGTTAATTGTTTGGTTTTTTTTAATGAGAAATTTAGCATCTTTGTTTTTTTATAATGAGCAATTTCGCATCTTTGTTTTAATGAGACAAATACAAACTTGGAAATTTCCCAAATGTTTGTTCAAGTGTTTAAGTTCCTTAGCCCTGCTATATCTCTAATGGTTGCGAATTTATTTCAAGTTAGTTTTAGTTCGTATTTTCCCTGCCTTAAATTTGTACAAGCCTGTCGTCTTTGCTTTTGGAAGATCTTGAATCTTTTTGAAGGATCTAAAAAAAAAAAAAAAAAAATTGTTCAAAACAATTATCCAAGTTGTAAGTGGAAGCAGCTTGCTCAAACAGTTTGAACGTCAAAAGCCACTACCATGGCGGCACCATGGAGGTCTGTCGAATCCAACTCCAATGTGATTAGTTCTCCTGGTCTTGCACTTTTTATTCTACTGAAAGAAGCATCTATATCTTGACTATTTACTTTCTACTTTTATCGCAAATTATTTCCGTAAATTTTGTACACGAAGATGTTTACCGTTTACAACGTACAAGTGTAACTAGCCAAAGAAAATCCTCAACTCGAAGGTCCCAAGGAGCAGCCTGTTGAGCTCGGTAGCTTCTTCAAAACCTGGGGTTTGTTATCGGTACATGAAGTTCTTTTTGTTAGATGACTTTTGAGGCTTGCCTCCACCTATGTATTTGCAATGGTTGTAAAGAACTCAAAGTCCATTTATGACACTTAATTACTTCATTGCGATGTATTTTACGAAATAATCAGCGAGGGTTCAGATAATAGGCCTAATATATAATAATCGCGTCCCGGACCAATTGAGAAGCTACGAAGAAGTTAAGGAGAACGAATGTGTTGCCTAGTAAGTACACTATTGCAAATACTATTTAATTTTGAATTTGAAAACGAGCCTATAGTCTTAACTCATTCCCTTTAATGGCAACGGGAGAACTGGAACGAATTAAGGCTCTCTTTACTTAACTTATCAATCACTTTTGTAGGAGCAGAATCACGCAACAATTATATCTCAGCGAAGTTTTAACTAAAAGTGTGAAAATGTTTGCGAAGGCCATCGCAGAGTGCTAGAAAAATGATGTAGCGAATGACATCAGCCTAATCATGAGGAAAGCGCGAAGATTTTGCGAGATTGAAGTTAACTTGCGATTATGATGCAGACCAGATCCGAAAATAAAGGTTGGCTTAGCTGTCATCTACTATGTGATATCCTATATAAAGGACCAAGCAGATTTGAGAGAGAGATCTTTTGGAGAGAGGTTGGAGAGAACAAATAGGAGAGATAAAGTCTAGAGCTATTCTGATTTCTTTGTACTCTTATTATTCTTGTAAAATTCTTCAGAAAAAATAAATTTCTTTGTACTCTTATATCCTATATAATGCACTTCTATTGTTAGAGATTGCAATCACGTAGCTTACTCTTTAGCAAAACATGGTATTAACCTCCCGCTATGGACAAGGAATGGTCCGATGACTATCCTCTTGGATTAATATGAGAAATGAATCTATTCTTTTTCTATGCACATTCCTTTAAAGAATGCTAATTTGGCAAAAATCCCTCATTTACGAAATTCAAATCAAATCAATAGACGAAAAACCTTGAAATATCGTGAGAATGATGTGCACAAGATCGGACCATGAGAAGGAGAAGCTCTTAGCCATTTTTCTTGTGAAAACATTGAATTCTACTCCGTCAGAAATCACATTAACAAAACCGTCTAGGCACGGATATGCCGGTCAGAAATCACGGTCAGCTAATCAATACGTGTCAACCCATAAATCAAAGGGAAAATTAGGCTAAGGCCCAACCCATGGATAACCCATAATACGAGGCCCCTAGTTAAAAGAAGTTTAAATCTAGGCCCCGAGTTATTAAAAGACATTGATACCCTTATGCATATTGTCAAGCCCATAATTAAATAAAATTTAAATTTAAGCCCAAAATTATTAAAATATAATGTGATGATATTCCCACCACCTCCGACCACCACAGCCACCGCCAACCACCGCCACCAACCACCACCGCCTCCGACCACCACCAATCACCTCCTACCACCTCTAACCACCACCTCCGACCACCACCAACCGCCTCCGACCACCGCCGACAGCCACCCCGCCGCTGATGACCACCACCACCACCTCCGGCCACATGCATATTGCAAGTGTATCCGGAAGTTACACATGCATTCAAAAGTGTGTAACGAGAAGTTATACATGCATATGGCATGTGTATCCCGAAGTTACACATGGCATGTGTAATTAAAAGTTACACATGCATATAACATGTGTATCCACAAGTTACACATGCATATGGCATGTATAGCCAACAATTATCAGAAGAAAAAAATATACAAAAAAGATATGCATTGCTTTAATATTCATTTAAAATAATTTTTCTGTTTTTATCTATTAATTGGTTGTTATTGAATACAATAAACGAGTTAGAACACTAAATATGTAAAACTAAATCTTAGAAGTGAGCCACGAAATCCTCTATTGTTCCTTCCCTTCTTGTCTTCTTCATTACAAAATGCTTCCATATCTATAACAAAATAAACATCCATGAAATTAGATTGGGTAAACAAAAAGAATGAAATAATATTATAGAACAACTAAAAGAATAATTAAGAGTTACACATGCATATGACTAGTGTAACTTGGAGTTACACATGGGTCTCATTAGTGTAACTGGGAGTTACACATGCGTCTGACTGGTACGATGAGAGTTACACATTCATAACCTTTATATCCCATCAATTAGCAAGTGTAACTAAAAACTACACATCTAATTGGGAAGACAATTAGATGCCATATGCATGAGCCAATTAGATGCCATATGCACGTACGCAATTCACTCGGGGGCTTTGCCCCATCGTGAAAAATATATCCTATGGAACAAGCTAAACATAAAATGAGCCATTAACATACTCAACATGAGAAATATATCATATGCAGAAAGCTAGATACAATGTGTCTTAAAGATACAAATGCTACAATTGTTTACAAATACACATGCAACAGGATATATACATGTGTAAATTGTTAAAAAATACAATAGGATATATATATGTGTAACCTCAAGTTACACATACTGTAAAACAAAAAACAGCATCTCTACATCATCAATTTGAAGTTGTTCTTTTGAAACAACATTGTTTCTTCATCCTCTTCTCAGTATCAAATAAAAAAACTCACAAAAAATTCACAAAAGAACAAAAAACAACAGAAAAATACAAATTCCATGCTAAAAAATAGAATATGATATATATGTGTAACCTCAAGTTACACATACTGTAAAAACAAAAAACAGCTTGTCTACATCATCAATTTGAAGTTGTTCTTCTAAAACAACATTGTTTCTTCATCCTCTTCTTAGTATCAAACAAAAAGCTCACAACAAACTCACAACAAATTCACAAAAAATAACAGAAAAATACAAATTTCATGCTAAAAATACAACAGGATATATGTGTAACCTCAAGTTACACATACTGTAACAATAAACACCGCATGTCTACATCAATTTGAAGTTGTTCTTCTGAAACAAAATTGTTTCTTCATCCTCCTCTCATTATCAACAAAATATAAACAACAAATTCACAACAAATTCTCGGATCGGACATGCAAGAACAACAAATAATCGGAAAAAAAAATTGAAAAAAGTTTTGAAATCAAACCAAAATAAGATTCGTACCTATATTTGATGTTTTCCTTCTTCTGAAACATTGTTATTTCTTCTTCATGTTCTCAATATCAACCAAATCGAAAAAAATCAGTAAGATCCAAATCATAAAAATTGAAAACAAAAATTTAGAAAACAATAGAATTCACTGTCATAACTAGATCGAAACACACCTATATTGATTTCTCTCTTTCAAAACCTGTCTTCTTCCTCTTCTCAAACTCAACAAAATCCAAAAAAAAAAAAAATCAGTAAAAGATAAAAATCAAAAAATCGAAGCTCAATACAAACAATGAACGCATAAAAGATAAAGATAATGAAACTTATCTGTTCTGTTTGATTTTGCAGGTGAATCTTCAGATCTATTTGCTGATTCTCGCCGACCTTTTCCATTTTTTTTGCATTGAATCTTCAATAAAAAGTAACGTTTATGTTGAATTCATGTCTTGATAATCAGATCAACCAATCTTTGTTTCGTATATCTTGGATCTAGGTTTTGAGATCGTCTTTTCCCGAAAATTTTCCATTAGAAACTGTATTTCTCTGTGTGTTTCACTAGCAGAGAGAGAGAGAAAGTGAAATTAAAAATGAAAGTGAAAATGAAACCTAAACCTTTTTATATTAAATATATATACTAAAGGGCAGTCCTGGTATTATTGAAATTATGCGTTACTAATAAGCCCTGAAATCTAAAGTTTTGGGCCTAGAAATATCAAAATGTGAAAGAATGGAGTTGACAATGAAGGATCCATTTTGTGGGGCTTGTATATGTTGAACCCATATAGTAGGGTGGTTATAGACAATAAAGACGGATCAACGACTACAATAAACCCTAATCCCAAGCCGGGAGATTTTTGTGTGTATAAGTAGGAAAGTGATGCCCTTTATCATTAATCGTCTTTCGCCCGTGCAGTTAAAGAAAGAAACCCGATCTTGGTTCCCTAACTCGCAAAAATAACAAAAACAGCAGATCTCTCTCTTTGATCATCATCATCACAACCCAATCAAGTCATGGCTGCCGATTTCAACATCTTCAGCAACAACAACAACAATATAACGCACTATGATTTTTCCTCTCAAAAGTGTAAAATGTGTTGTAAATGTGACATTGTTCAGATGCATCTGAGGTGGACTACATAATGCTTGAGGATGATGAGAGAAAAAATTTGAGGCTATGAAGGCGAGTGACAAGTGTTCGCATTTTGAAATGATTTGTGTTACAATGGGTTCTTTGATCATCATCATTACAACCCAACCAAGTCATGGCTTCCGATTGCAACATCTTCAACAATAATATAGCGCACTATGATCTTTCCTCTCAAAAATGTAGAATGTTCTTTTTTTTTTCATTGTGTCTACTGTGTCATTCAGATGTTCTTTGATGTTTCAAGATAAAGTTATAGTTCTTGATCATCTTGGCGGACTAGAAGCAACGTGAGGCTATGAAGGCGAGTGACATTAAGCAATTATTTGCATTTTGAAATGCATTGTTACAATGTTGTTGATTGATTACATATTTACTAAAATTATTCTGAATGTTTATTTCACCCTTCAGTCTGTCTTGAATTTCTGTCCAAGCCTATATGTGCATAGTAGATCTTTGTTTGTTTTGGTTTTTTTAATGAGAAATTTTGCATCAAATATCCCAAATGTTTATTTTCAGTAATTCCGTATGCAAGTGCTTCAAATTAGCTTGGAAATAACGGTCGCTAACGGATCCCTCTGGCCTTAACCTATTCAAGCCTATTCTCTGTGCTTAGTTTTGCTATCTTTGCATCATAAGTTTCCCTTTGATAAGAAAATATGGAAGTCGTGCCAGTATTGCAACGTGCCCATTGATGGAGTTGTACCAGTTTTACTATGTCACCGGGCTAGGATTTGAGCATTGTATAAGTATAACCCACGTTCTTCATGTTCCAAATTGCAAAAATATTTAAATTCTTGTAGATAAATGTTTGTGATAATTTTTTAGTGCAAGTTTAAGCAATGGCGGCATGGGAATGTTTTAAGCAAGTGTTTGCATTTTGAAACGAATTGTTACTAAAATTAGTCTAAATGTTTATTTCCCCTTTCGGTCTGTCTTATATTTCTGTTCAAGGCTGTATGTGTATAGTGTTGATTTGGAAGATCTTTTTTTGTTTTGGTTTTTGTAATCAAATATCCCAAATTTTTGTTTTCAGTAATTCCGGATCGATGTAAGTGCTTCAAATTAGCTCGGAAATTACGGTCGCTAACGGATCCCTCCGGCCTTAACCTATTCAAGCCTATTCTCTGTGCTTAGTAATTTGCTATCTTTGGATCTGAAGGGAATTTTGGCACTTAAATGAATTGAACAGAAACAAGCATAAGCATAAGGATGTCGGGCCAACAAGTGATGAGTTCCTTAAATGAAATGAACAGAAACCAGTTTGAGGCCAAACCCCACGGAAATAATAAACTTTTCACTTCTATAATCACATAATAAAGATCCTCGGGCCTAAGCATACCTGTAAACCAGTAAATATGAAAAGAGTTGGTATAAATCTGTATAGGAATTGCAAGTGATTACAATCCCCTACTTTACAGAAATCATGAAATTATACAAAAGATAAACCCCTTCTAAGTGCTGGACAGGGACAATGCTCGACTACAAAAGTGGCATAGATTTGTTCACTGATACTTGACTAAAATATGAGACAACTCGTAATCCCAGAATATTTGGAAGCACTGAAATACTTAAGGAAAGGTGCAGGAATTTGAGTCATTTGACATGCTATATTTAGCAGAAACTCTATTGCAAGGGTAACAAAAATTCATAAGAATCGCCAATAATCTAAGTTTATCCTATAAGCTCCACAAAACTGATTCTTGATTATGCAAACAGTGATAGGACAGAAGCGTTATAATCTAATCCTTCTAAATGTATCGTAAATTTGTTACAATTTCCAAAGAGAAGCTAATAAATACAGCATCAAAGAAATGTAGAGTAATTCTCATGTATTCCAAACGGAAGAGAAACTAATAATTTCGGAAGACTCTTAGTGTAGCAATTATATATGTACCAAAAAGATCATATGTAGAGTAATTCTAATCCAATTATATGTAGCAAGAAGATCAACAACATCTCTCTGCTCTATGCTCCACGTTATCAAGAAGTTCTTAGTGTACGTGGTGGCCACTGAATTCAACTAGTTACATTGGTACATATGCAGACTCTGTGTAATAAGTCAAAGAAGACTTGAAAGTCGAAACACATACACAAGGATCAAGTAAACAGCTATAATTAAGACAAAATCAATGAAAATGAGAAAAACAAGACTTACTAATGGGAGGAGAGAAGTCATTATGGCAATCAGTTAACCATGTCACTGGAAAATTTAGCCATCTTGTAATGAAGCTGAAGGATGATGCAAAATAAAAAATACTTCGAATTGTCATTATCGGTGCAGAGTGCAGACGCAATAAGTTTCATAAGAGAATTCAGCACTGGAAGCACCATCCTTGAGCTTTTTCAGCTAAAATATGATCTCCTTATGTCACTTGCTTCATTTCAGGATCGCAATTTTAGGAAGAATCATCTGTAACATATTTTGAAGATATTGCATGGCCATGTTAATATGCATCTCTGCATAAAAAAAAGTCATGCTGTAATATAAATATATGTTCACAGAACAATTTCAAGAAGATACAAACAGTTCTCATGAAAATATCACACAACTCGGATGCAACATTGTTTGATAGGGACCTCCTGAATTAAGTACACTTTTGTCGCAACATTTTGGACTGTTCTCAAGACACATCCCTCCACACTTGAAAATATTAGACATATCCCTCCAAACTTGAAAATATTAGTTTTGGAAAGTCAATTTCACATTACGGACACCTACAAGACATGTTTTCATATTTGTTTCTAAAAAAACATATTTTTGAAACCCAAATCTCAAATAACTTGCTCATTTGGTTGTTGCAGGACATTTGCATAGCACTGATGATTAGGTGCACAACACTACAATACTATTTTTTTCCGTATTTGGGTGAAATTTTAATACTTACAATTTTACAAATGGTTTTGATGACAGGAATGCTGCTCTCTAATACTTCTGCCCTTCAGTTTCCATTTTCTTCTACAACTTGTGCACCTGGCCCCTTTATCAGCAGTCACATGAACCACAGCCAGCCCCACAGTAATCCTCAGAATTAAAGAAATCGGTACTGTTATTTGGCTTATATATACGAACTTTCTGCTCCCCTAAACCATACATAACACTGCACATAATATGCATACACACACAACAATCAGTATTATATTGAACATCTGAACACTTTCTACTAACTCATTTCAACTAATATAACAATTGACAAGCTAGATTCTCAACTAAGTTACGGAGGAGGATATAATGGGTGTAAATGGTTTTATACAGAAACTGTCGACACCAATTTTGCTGAAATCTAAAAATTGGTAAAACGAGGATCAGGTAACAGATCTGGGAGAATGTTCCCATGGAACATTGGTTATAGATCTTTCATCAACGGTGAAACCCCATTTCCGATTCCCCTCGTGCCAAATATCCAAATCAACCATTTTCCTTCCCTCTCTCTCCGAGGATTATGTAGACACAAAACCCATTTAGTGGTGGTTGTTAATGGATGAGGGGACAGAAAATGAAGAAGAGTAGAAGATGGTTGAAGGAGGAAGACACAGATTTGGCTCCGCTGTAACTGGTACGCCTATTTTGTGTGGTTTATAAAGAAACGATTGCTGAACCCTAATGCCTTATACAGGAACACCAAATGGCCTATGAGACAAAGCACGGCACTACCACTAGGTGTTGGTGTGAATTTGCATCGGCCACCAAAATCTGAAAGAAAACCGTTTTTTGGGCTCCGTTTTTTTTCGGCTCCGGTTTAGTCTGGGTTTAAGAAACTCATAGGTCCTTAACTTCAGAATCTGTAGAGAAACTGTTTGTTTCAACTTTTAAGTCCTTCACAGTCACAGAACTTTGTTTGATATCCTTCCATTATATGTGATGAATTTTTGCCTCAAATTTGTGGGCAGCTCTCTCTCTGATTGATTGACTAAACCAGTCTCTTTCAAAATCACTTTCGTTGTAATCAATGTTGAAATTTATATTTGACTAACGCTGGTTGATTGAGTCGTTGGGGTGTCTGTAGTTGGTGAATTACTTGATGGTCATGGAACTAGTTTATGTGCTTGTAAGACTTCCAATCAACAAGGATGCCCTGAGGGGTTCGACAGCATGCAGCACAGTTTTATTGATTGTGCCTTGACTCAACAGATTTGGAATCTTTATTTAAGTAATGTGAAACTAACAGACCCATGACATACCCAATGTAAGTGGTGAATTGAGAAATTTGACAAATGTTTGTTTTAAGTGTTTAAGTTCCTAATCACTCCAATGTCTCTAATGATTAAGGAAATTATTTCAAATTGGTTTCAATTTGTCTTTGCTTTTGGAAGATCTTGAAGGAATTTTTGCATCACAAAATTCCCTTGATAAGGATCTTAAAAACAATTTTTGAATTATGCCGATATTTCTACGAACTCGTTAGAAAGAGTCTCCACTAATTTTCTTCAATCCACCGGACTTAAAACACAAACAACTTCACGTAATGGTTTGACAATGACCCGAGAAATGCACATCTCAACATTCTGTCTAGCTAAATGAAATATTATTAGCTCAACAACATGACTAATGGTTTGTGTTGATATCTCAAGTGTTAGTTGCACCTTGAGTGCAAGTGGCGCTTCTAGTGGCGCGTGTGGCATGTGCCATTGGCATGTGCGGAATGCCTTGGTGGTAGGTTGTATGTTGAGTGTAAGTGGCAATGCAGAGTCGCTAGTGGCGTGTGTGGCATGTGCCAATGGCATGTGCGGAATGCCTTGGTGGTAGGTTGCATGTTTTGCAAATTAGGATACCGGCGTGGGTTTTGGCATGTGCCGGTGGCGCGTCTGATGGATTGGCCTAGGTTGCACGGTTTGCAAGTTAGGCTACCGGCGGCACATTAGGGCCACGGCTAGGTGATGAAGGCTACCGACGAGCGTGTTGGCATGTGCCAATGGCATGCGTGGCCGTTAGGGCCGTGGCCTTGGTAGGAAAAGCTACCGGCGAGCATGTTGGCATGTGCCAATGGCATGCGTGGCCGTTAGGGCCATGGCCTTGATAGGAAAAGCTACCCGGCGAGCATGTTGGCATGTGCCGATGGCATGCGTGGCCCGTTAGGGCCGTGGCCTTGGTAGGAAAAGCTACCCGCCGAGCATGTTGGCATGTGCCAATGGCATGCGTGGCCGATTAAGGCCGTGGCCTTGTAGTAGGAAAAGCTACCGGTGAGCATGTTGGCATGTGCCGATGGCATGCGTGACCGTTAGGGGCGTGGCCTTGGTAGGAAAAGCTACCCGGCGAGCGTGTTGGCATGTGCCAATGGCATGCGTGACCAGTTAGGGCCGTGTTCTTGGTAGGAAAAGCTACCCGGCGTGTTGGCATGTGCCAATGGCACGCGTGGCCGTTAGGGCTTTGGTAGGAAAAGCTACCCGGCGGCGTGTTGGCATGTGCCAATGGCATGCGTGGCCGTTAGGGGCGTGGGCTGGTAGGAAAAGCTACCGGTGAGCATGTTGGCATGTGCCAATGGCACGCGTGGCCATTAGGGCCGTGGCCTTGGTAGGAAATGCTACCAACGAGCATGTTGGCATGTGCCAATGGCATGCGTGGCCGTTAGGGCCGTGGCCTTGATAGGAAAAGCTACCCGGCGAGCATGTTGGCATGTGCCAATGGCATGCGTGGCCATTAGGGCCATGGCCTTGGTAGGAAAAGCTACCCGGCGAGCATGTTGGCATGTGCCAATGGCATGCGTGGGAATTAGGCCGTGGCCTTGGTAGGAAAAGCTACCGGCGAGCATGTTGGCATGTGCGGATGGCATGCGTGGCCGACTTAGCCCTAGGTTGCATGGTTTGCAATCAGGGGCGCTATATTTGGCATGTGCCAATGGTATAGCGGCTTGGAAATATGGCTTGTGGTACGTGTTGGCATGTGCCAATGGCACGTACGGCCATGTTGACCTGGTTGCATGTTTTGCAAGCCTAGGGCGCTATATTTGGCATGTGCCAATGGCATAGCGGCTTAGTTTGGCATGGTTGCCAATGAGTGCGATATGTAGTTTGGTTTTGGCGTCGCTACCATGGTGCGCTTGCAGTGTGCGGCTTGGTTTTGGCGTTATTTGCCATGGTGCGTAGGGTGCGGCTTGGTTTGGCATTGTTGCCATGGTGCGCGGTGTGCGGCTTGGTTTGGCATTGTTGCCATGGTGCGCGGTGTGCGGCTTGGTTTGGCATTGTTGCCATGGTGCGCGGTGTGCGGCTTGGTTTGGCATGGTTGCCATGGTGCGCGGTGTGCGGCTTGGTTTGGCATTGTTGCCATGGTGCGCCGTGTGCGGCTTGGTTTGGCATTGTTGCCATGGTGCGCAGTGTGCGGCTTGGTTTGGCATTGTTGCCATGGTGCGCAGTGTGCGGCTTGGTTTTGGAATTAGGGTTCTGTGTCGAAAACCCTAATGCGGTATTTTGAAAAAACCCCTATTAATTATTTACACACAGTTAAATGCTCTTAGTTAATGTGTTGCGGGTAACACTAGGTCATGGGGTTTTACGATTTTACCCCTTGTTTAAAAACCACCATCAACACTAACCTAGCTTGCAGTCTCCGCACAGTTAGATCTGAATCTGAATCTAGTATCCTCTTCATCTTTGATTTTCAATCTTAATCATAAATCTTTACTAGTCTATGTGAAAAATGATCTAAATGATGTTCTAACAAATCCCTATCTCATCCAAAATAATGTTCCAATACGGTATGAATTACATTTTATCAAGTCCAATTTTCATTGTGATACTTGCTTGGGATCAAGATGGAGCAAGAAATGCTTTGACAGAACAAGTACAACGAGGATAGATTTACTTGAGAAGGTTTGGGAATGTAGTCATGTTTGTGGAATTGGAGCTATAAGTTCTTTTTAAAATCACATGAAATGGCAGTGAAATTCCATTTTACGAACAGTCTCAGTTTCAACCTTTCGTTTTCGTTAATGAATCACATTGATCTGACGAATTTGCGTCTGATAATTGATTAGCATATCCATGGGGTTTGCTCATGATTTGAAGCTGAACTTTAGAAACTATAAATGTGAAAGTGCTACCAAATTAGCTTTTGCCAGAAGAAATCTCTTGCCATGATATGTTGGGGTGTGTCTATTCAGTTGCTACATATATATCCATACTGCCTTGTTCTGTTATCATTTAGAATCCTTGTGTTTGTGCAAATTTGTACTCAGAACTGTGAACATTTAAATCATCAGAAATTTGTGCGTGCAAATTGGGTTAAGCATCCACTTGCCGTAGCTAACAAAAACAGCCATCAGTGATTTCAATGGGCTAAGAACAACTGTATAGTGGCAATGAGATGTATGATTTGCCGCAACTATTTTATTTACCCTTTTTCGTATAGTTACATTAATGTGAAGGATTTTCTAAATGAGCAATTGTCCTTGAAAATATATAATTTCCTTAACTTGTGCAAGACTTGCTCCTAATGATGTGTATAAGTTTTAATGAATGTCATGCTTAATCATTTTCATTAAAATCTAACATAATTAAGGTATCAGAGAACTCCGGAGTCATCATTATAGTATTTCGATCATAGTCTCTTCTTCCTAGTGCTAACGATATCGACAATGTGTCATGGGTGAGAATTTAAGAGAGACAAATTATCCAAAATATTTAGGAGTGAAAGAGTATTGGTTCACATCTACTATAGCTTAGAGCATCTCCAGCATGACTCTCGTTACTTGCTATTTTCAAGGCCAATAGGAAATTTTAACAGATGACTCTCGTTACAAGCTTGTTTAGCAATTGTCATCAGGATTTGTTCGGCCATGCCTATCCAGTCTGTCTCTGAACATGTTAGAATATGGGCATCCAACTCAAAACCAATTGGCAATGAGTGGAGAGGCCCTAAGGAACTATAAACCACAGGATCTTAGATAACCCACACAATGTGAGACTAATAATCTCAACACGCCTACTCACGTGTAGCCTAGTTGGGTCTAACACGTGGACAATTAAATCGGGTGACGCGGAGAAAAGGCGCGGTCGGGTGACGCGGAGTAAAGGCACGGTCTAATGACTCGGTAGCAAATAACCTGCTCTGATACCATGTTAACCAATCGACAATGAGTGGAGAGGCCCTGATAGATTATAAACCGCAGGATCTTAAATAACCCAACCATGTGGGACTAATAATCTCAACACGCCCCCTCACGTGTAGCCTCAGCGGGTCTTACAAACACGTGGACAATTAAATCGGGTGACGCATAAGTAAAGGTGCGGTCAACTGACTCGACACAAATAGCCTGCTCTGATACCATATGAAATTACGAGCATCCAACCCAAAACCAATTGGCAATGAGTGGAGAGGACCTAATAGATTATAAACCGCAGGATCTTAAATAACCCAACCATGTGGGACTAATAATCTCAACAGAACAACATGCCTGTGGTGGACATAGTTCAGCAATAATGTTATCTTTGGTGGGCTAGATGCCTGAGTATATACTGAAGCGACGTTAGGCTAAGCCAATGCTTTCATTTTGAAATGAGTTTTTACAATGTTGTCGTTTGATAACTTTGAAGATCTTTATTTTGTTTTTTTGTTTTTTTAATGAGAAATTTTGCATCTTTGTTGAATTGAGAAATTTTCCAAATGTTTGTTTCAAGTGTTTAAGTTCCTTATCACCGCAATGTCTATAATGATTACGATTTCATTTCAAATTGGTTTCAATTTGTCTTTGCTTTTGGAAGATCTTGAGGGAATTTTTTCATCACAAAATCCCCTTATGAGGACAGGATCTTAAAAACAATTTTTGAAGTTGTGCCAGTATTGCTATGAACTCGTTAGAAAGAGTCTCCACAAATTTTCTTCAGTCCACCTCACTTAAAACACAAACTACTCTTGTAATGGTTTGACAACAACATGACAAGAAATGCACAGCTCAACATTCTGTCAAAAGCCATGCACTATGGGAGTGTTTTTCTTGCATATGTTCAAGAAAATGAAACTTTCAGATTTTCTTATTGAGATCTGTCCAACTCCACGTGATTCGATCACCTGGTCTTGCACTTTCTATTTCACCAAAAGAAGCATCTATCTTGACTAATTACTTTCGAGGCTCGTGAATTTTTTACAAGAAGAGGTGGATTATGTTAAGATATGGTCAAGATATTATATATCTTGACATTATTGTGTTGTTATTTAGTTGTAACTACATATATTCTTGTTGTATATATCCTAGATATTGTTAGGTGTATCTTTTATTTGCCTTATCTAGTTGTGTAAAGTTGTATAAATCAGGCTATTGCCTATCAATGAATATACAGAGAATTATTCTCACATCTACATTAGAATCTCTATGCTCATGATTATCATGGAATCAGAGCTAGGAAAGATCTGAGAACCAGTTTCATTTGCAATACAACCCGTGAGAAAACGAGAGTAATCATGTCAAGAGAAGATTCTCAACCTATCACTGTTCGTTTTGATGGAACCAACTACAACCACTGGTCATTCCTCATGAGGAGTTTTCTTAAAGGAAAGAGTATGTGGAAGTATGTCGATGGTACAGAAAAATCCCCTACAACAAGCAGTTCTAATGACAAAGGAAAAGAAGTACAAACAAAGGATCTAAAAGAAGAATGGGAGATTAACAATAACAGGATTCTCACTTGGATTGGAAATACGGTTATTCCTTCTATAAGTATTCAACTCACCAGTTTCGAGGTAGCCAAAGAGGTATGGGATTTTCTTTCAAAAAGGTACACACAAGTCAACTTTGCTCGAGAGATATAAACTTGAACAAGATATTAGATCTATGAAGCAACCACATGATCGGATTGATTTGTTTGTTTTCATTACGAGATGTCTATAGTCTGGAATCAATTAGCACTTATGGAACCAAAATGGACTGTAGATTTGGAACTGTGGCAGAAATATAGAGAGGAAACACGTTTAGTTCAACTTCTAATGGCTTTACGTGATGAGTTTGAGTCTTAGAGCATCTATTCTTCATCGATCACCTCTTCCAAGCTGTGGAAGCTGCCTTGTACGAACTTATTGCGTAAGAAGCGAGAAAAAGAATCACGGAGATATCGAGTGTTTGTTGTGCCTACACATTCAAGTTCAAATAACTTTTCAAGAAACTCAAGTGCTTCAGTGCAACGTGACATGTCTCAAGTGCAGTGTCACAATTGCAAGACTTTTGGGCACTTTGCAAGGAATTGCAATATTCCATCAGCAAATTCCTCATCTTCTCCAATAATACCTGACAAACCCACAACACAGTGTGGGAACTGTAAGGAACTTGGTCATTCATCCAGATTTTGCACCTCACCAACTTCAAGAAACATGAGAAGAATCAATGCTAATGGAGGAAACATGCCTAGTGCACCAACCAGATTCATGGCAGCCCCAGTCTCACCTGCATCAATATCAAACTCATCTGCGTTAGATGTACCCGGTGGTAGTTCTGCACAAAATCTTGCTGATATTTAGGAGATGATTAAACAAGCACTCTCAATTGGTAACAATCCTACAACCGCATCTCGCCTTCTCTATCTCCTCGGGTATTTACTCAATGAATGGTTTCTCGACTCGGGAGCATCAAACCATATGACTTTTAATCAAAAGTTTTTGAAAGTCATCACCCCTAAGATTCATACTGCCGATGGATCAACTTGGTAACTACAAGTCATATAGGCTTGGTCAAAAATTCAAATAACTTTTATGTACGGATGTGCTCCTTGTACCAAATATTACAATGAACCTTATTTCGAGTTGGTCAACTGTGTGATCAAGGTTATAACACATATTGTTTTCCTTTTGGTTGTCTTATACAGGATCTCAAACAGGGAAGCTAGTTGGGATAGGCGTAGAGTTGGTCGGTTGTATCTCCTTCAATCTCTTGTTCTCTCGTGAGAATCTAAAAGTCATATCGTAGCCGCTACTCCCATTTTGCGCACTGTGTCAATATCTCCCTTCATGTCTTGGCATTTTAGGTTAGGTCATGTTTCCTTTTCTCGTCTTTCATATATGATCAATAAGGGTTTACTAGGAGATACTCGGTTAGATAAAGAACCAAATTGCATCTATTGTAACCGGCAAAACAACTAGCTCTTTCTTTTAATCTTAGCACTTCTATTTCAACTGATCCTTTTGCTCTTATACATTCGATGTCCTGGGTATATCTCTAATTATTTCAAAGGGAGGTGCTTTGTATTATGTCGAGTTTTATTGATGATTATTCGCGTTATACATGGGGTATATCTATTCAGCTCTAGAGCAGATTTTCTTAAGTTATATGTTGATTTCTCAACCATGATAAAAACTCGGTTTGGTAAAGTGATCAAAGTTTTTCGTCTTGATCGGGGTGGGGAATATATTTCCAATTCATTCAAAGAGTTTCTTAAAACCCAAGGAACCATTCTTCAACTGTCATGTCTTGAAACTCGAGAACAAAATGGATTTGCGGAACGTAAACACCTTCATATTATAGAGACAGCTAGAACCCAGTTAATTTCTGGTTCAGTTCCTTCCAATTTCTGGGGAGAATCAGTCCTTACTGCAGTCTACACCATCAATAGAGTTCCAACAAATGTCATAGGAGGAATATCACCTTATGAGCATCTCTATGGTAAGAAACCAAACTATTCTGAGCTTCGAGTCTTTGGTTCAACTTGTTTTGTACTCCTTCCAGAATGTGAACGTCATAAACTTGGTCAAAAGAATGTCTTGTGTGTCTTTCTTGGTTATGGTATTGAACAAAAAGGGTACCGTTGTTATGATCCAGTTAATAGAAAGCTTCGTGTCTCTCGTCATGTCACATTTTAGGAGAAAGTTCCATTTTGGTCACTTCCAAGCAGCAAATCATCATCTTTTGAGTCTTTCACTTATTCTGATCCATTCCCTAGTGAATCCAATCCTAGCACTTTTCCTATATCTACTCCTGAAAGTCCATGTCCTCTAGTTGTTGATCCACCAAATACTGATGACCGAGACCACTCTACGACTCAACCTGACAGTGCAACTCAGGAACGAGATCCTGATTCTGAAGAAAATTCTTTGCCACCTCGCAATCGAAGACCACCAGCTAAGTATGCAGACTATCATTGTTCCTTTTCTTCTATTTTGTCATTTTATGAACCAAAAACATACAGAGAAGCTGCAGCCATTCCAGAATGGAAAGATTCAATGGATGATGAATTGGAAGCACATGCACAGGCAGGGACATGGGAAATGGTGGATCATCTTCCTGGAAAATCATTTGTTGGAAGCAGATGGGTCTATAAAGTGAAGACCAAGTCAGATGGTGAGTTTGAACGATGTAAATCACGAGTTGTTGCAAAAGGTTATACACAAGAGTATGGAGTTGACTATGAAGAAACATTTGCACCGGTTGACAGAATGGTTACAGTTCGTACATTACTTATTGTTGCTGCAGCACGACAATGGGGGCTCCATCAAATGGACGTGAAAAATACTTTTCTTCATGGTAAGTTACAAGAAGAGGTTTACATGCAACCTCCTCCAGGTTTGCCTCGTGAACCTAATCAAGTATGTAGGCTTCGACGGGCATTATATGGACTCAAACAAGCACCTCGTGCTTGGTTTGAAGTTTAGCAATGCGATTCTCCGGTATGGCTTTACACAAAGCACGTGATTCAGCTATGTTCGTCGAGATCATCGAGAAAAAGGAATTGTCATTCTTCTCTTGTATGTTGCCGACATGGTTATTGGTGGCAGTGACCAACAAGGTATTCTTTGAACTCAAATCATACCTCGGTGATTGTTTCATGATGAAAGATCTTGGATCCTTAAGTTACTTTCTTGGCATTGAAGTTGGCATGTCACCCCTTTGGTTATTTCATATCACAAGTCAAATATGCATCGAGATTCTACGATGCGGTATTTGTCGACAATAAGGTAACCGACACAACTCTTGAATTGAATTTAAAATACAGTCCAATGAGATGGGACTCTATTGTCAAATCCAACATTGTATCGTCAACTAGTAGGAGTCTGAATTACTTAACCATTACGAGACCGGACATAAGTCATGCGGTTCACATAGTCGGTCGGTTTTGTCTGCTCCAAGGTCTACTCATTATGCAGTTGTTCTCAGTCTCGAGATATATCAAGGGGTCTCTTCATCAAGGTTTGTGTTTCTCATCCAAGTCTCGATCTCACTCTTCAAGCTTACTCGAGATTCCAATTGGGTGGGGACATTACGAGACGAGAAAATCTATTACAAAGCTCTTGTGTGTTCTTGGGAGACTCTTTGATTTCTGGAGAAGTAAGAAGCAAAGTGTGGTTTCTCATTCAAGTCAAGAAGAGTATAGAGCTCTTGCTCACAAATATCTCGAACTCATTTGGTTACGATGGCTTCTTTGTGATATGGGGGTTACGCTTTTCTGCTCCTACACCATTTTGTATTGTGATTACAAGGATGTTATTCAAATTACACACAATGATGCTTCCATGAACGTGTCGAAACATATCGAGATAGATTTTCATTTTACTCGTCATCATTTTAAGAAAGGTACAATCACTCTTCCGCATGTCAAATCGAATTTCAAGTGGTGATCTTTTCACCAAGACTCACTCTGCAGCTCGTCTTCAATTCTTAATTTCAGACTCAAGATGTGTACTCCACCACCGAGTGCGAGGGGGTGTTAATATATGGTCAAGATATTATATATATTGACATTATTGTGTTGTTATTTAGTTGTAACTGCATATATTCTTGCTGCATATATCCTAGATATTGTTAGGTGTATCTTTTATTTGCCTTATCTAGTTGTGTAAAGTTGTATAAATCAGGATATTGCCTATCAATGAATATACAGAGAATTATTCTCACATATACATTAGAATCACTATGCTCATGATTATCAGTTTATAAGTCCGCAACAATGAAATTAAAACCTTAGTGATGTTCCGGGGTTTGTGCATTTTGCCAAACTAAATCATCTTCTCTTCAGAAATGCATCCAATTGTTCCATGATAGAACTCAAAGGTGCCAAGGAGCGAGCTGTTGAGCTTTGTCAATATTAGCTTCTTCAAAACCTGGGGTTTATCTAATAGTGTGAAACCTAATTGTTAACGGTACATGAAATTCTTTTTGTTGGATTTTTTGTTTTTGAAACAACCATGTAGCTGACTCTTTTGCCAAACATGGTATTATCCTTGCCATGGATGATGCATGGTCCAATATCCTTCTTGAATTAACTTGGCTAATTTGATTTCTTAGGTATTTTGAGAGATGACTCTACTACTGCAATGCGTGTTAAGAATTTTTTCTCATTTATGAAATTCTTCATATTAAATGAATAGACGAAAAACCTTGTAATATCGTGAGAAAGCTGTGCACAAAATCGGACCAGTATATATAAGGAGAACCTAGTCAACTTTTTTGTGTGAAAACAATCCTACAAAAACCTTCTCGTGTACCCGATCCACGTTAACAAAACTATCTAGTATCTAGCAAAGATATCCCAGGTCAGACAAATAATACGTGTCAGCCTTAGGTCGAACAATAAAAGGAGATCAACGATTACAATAAACCCTAATCCAACCGGGCTGATTTCTGTATCGCATAAGTAGGAGAGTTGTGCCCCATCTTGTTCATCGCCTCACGTGGTGAAACAAAGAAAGAAACCGAGATCTAGGTTGTCTAACCTCAAAAATATCAACAACCGGATATCTCTCTCTTCAATCATCATCATCGCAAGTCATGGCTGCCAATAACATCTTCAACATTATGATTTTTCCTCTCACAGAAGTAAAATATCTTCTCCTTCATTGAGTGTGGTTTGGATTTCTTTGTCTATCTTACATCTTCAACATTAGATGCTTGAAGTTGTGATATCGAGCAATGTGATGCGAGAGACAACGAGAAGTGTTTGCATATTGAAATGAATGTTACAATGTTTTAGATCTATTGATATCATGTTTCTGAAGTTAGTTTGAATTATTTTCCCCTTAAATCTGTGTTAAATTTATGTTCAAAATCCTTTTATATGCACTGACTTTCCCTTGGAAATTCGTCATAAATAGATTACCCAAATGTTTGTGGAAGTGCTAACACACAGTTATTGACAGAAAATACCCAATGTAAATGAGAAATTTCCCAAGTGTTTAATTTCCTTAGCACTGCAATGTTTTTAATGATTACGAATTTATATCAAATTAGTTTAAATTTTTATTTGCACTACCTTATATCTGTTCAAGCCTGTTGTCTGTCTGTGCATAGTTTTGTTTTTGGAAGATCTTTGAATCTTTTTGAAGGGAATTTTGGCATCATAGAAACAATTTTTTTTTCCAAGTTGTGCCAGTATCGTTGCTATGAACTCGTTAGAAATAGTCTCCACTGGTTTGACAACAACAAGACCAAAAATGCACGGATCAACAACCGAGAAATATTTTAATTCTATCGAGTTGAATGCAATATGCGCTCGACAACATGACTATGGAATTCTTCTGTATAATCTATGTGTTAATATTTTTTTTTAGTGTAAGCTGGAGCAAATTGATGAAAAGTGCGCCATGGGTGTGTTTTTCTTGCACATGTTCGAGAAAATGAAACTTTCGAGATTTTCTTACCCAAGTCCTGTCCAACTACGGGGTGATCCATTCCCTTGGTCGTCCATTTTTAATTTAAACCGGAAAAAGCATCTACCTTGACTATTTACTTTCGAGGAAAATTCTTTTCGTGAATTTCTTACACGAGAGGTTCTGACATACAAGTCTAGGTAGGTAACTAGCCAAAGAAATTCTTTTGGTTTATTGTACATGAGATTCTTTTTATTGAGGGTTGCTTGTTGAATTCTACCAATGTATGTAAAGGACTCAAAGTCCATTCTTGACACCTATAATGCAATGTCAACATCTCATCATAAAGTCATCAAGCTGATTGGACTTTTACGAAATAATCGGCGCGGGAATTCGGATAATAGGCCTCGAGATATAATAATCAGTCGTCCTGGACCAATTGAGTGACTACAAAGAAGTTAAGGAGCACGAATATATGTTGATCGGTAAGTAAACTCTACATATTGCAGCGTGCCGGTGTAGATACCATTTTGGTTTGAATTTGAAAACGTGCCTATACTCTTAACTCATTCCCTTGAATGGCAGCGGGTGGACTTGAACGCAATTACGACCAACGGCTCTTTGTAATCAATGTTAAAATTTATATCAGTTAACGTCTAAGCAAATGAATTTCTGGGCTCAGAATTGGTTGCTAAGAGTTGGGGTGTCGTAGTTTGGTGGATTTGTTGATTGTCTTGGAACTAGTTTATATGCTTGTAAGACTTTCAATCAACAAGGATGCCGAGGAATCGGCAATGAGCAGCACATTTTTATTGATTGTGCCTTTACTCGGAGATTCGGAATTCTACGGATTATATGATTCGCATGGCACATTTAAAGGAGTGTAGCATGTTTCGAGTTAACAATATGCACATTTTTATTGATTGTGCCTTTATAGATTAGATCCTTATATTGTCGGACGGTCTTGGTTCACTCTAGGGAAATGGAAAGCCAGTGCTCTTTTACTTTTGAAAGTGTGAAGGCACGAACAAGATTTCCCAGCTCATTAGGATTTATGAATGATTGGAGTGACTGGAATACACTGACTGTATAGACTTCTTTTAACATGATTGATAGAAATGGGAGATGGAAATGCCCAGATGCACCCTTTGTAAAATTGAATTTTGACGCCGCTTTTATATTTGAAACCAAGTATTCTCGGGGAGGGACTATGGGGAATGTTGCGGGAACTTGTGATGGAGTTAGATCACTGAGACCCGCATTACTATAAGCCGTGTTATGGGCTCAAAGAAAAGAGTTGAAACCTGCACATTGAAGGGGACGGTTTTCAAAATAAAAGAAAAAAAAGGAAAGAAAGAAGGGGATTGTTCAAATTTGATTGCACCCTTGAATGGGAGTTTAGATCCAATAAAATAGACTACTGGGAATTTAGTAGTCTTTGTATTTTATCTAATTCATTTGAGAAACGGAAATGCATTTTTGTTCTTAGAAATTACAAGCATGTAGCTGACTCTTTGGCAAAACATGGCATTAACCTCTTGCTAATTTGACTAATTTATATTTGATTTCTTAAGTACTTAACAGATGACTCTACTACTTGCATTGCGTGTTAAGAATTTTCGCTCATTTACGAAATTACTCTAGTTAAATCAATAGACGAAAAACCTTGTAATATCGTGAGACAAATTTGCACAAAATCAGACCAGAAGAAGGAGAACCTAGCCAAAAAATAAAAATTTGTTTGTGAAAACATTCAATTCTACAAAAACCTTGTTCGTGTATCAGTCACATTAACAAAATTGTCTAGCATAGATACGCCGTTCAACAAAAAAAAAGAACGTGTCAACCTTAGATCAAATAATAAAATGAGATCAACGGTTACAATAAACCCTAATCCATACGGGCAGACATCTGTGTCTTATAAGTAGGAAAGGTGTGCCCCATATTGTTCATCCGCTTGACCGCCTCTGCGGTGAAAGAAAAAAACCTTTCCGTAACCCTCAATTATATCAAAAGCAATGAGATCTCTCTCTTTGATCATAATCATATCACAACCCAACCAAGTCATGGATGCCGATTGCAACATCTTCAACAACAAGAACAATATAATGCACTATGATTTTTCCTCTCAAAAATATAAAATATATGGTCATGTGGCTTTTGTGTCCATACATCAAACATGACATAGATCTGAAGTTCAGCTGAGGTGGACTACACTGATGCTTGAGGTTGAGGATGATAATAGAAGCAATGTGAGGCAAATGACATTAAGCAAGTGCTTGCATTTGGAAATGAGTTGTGTTACAATGTTGTCGATTGATAACATATTTACTGAAGTTAGATTGAATGTTTATATCCCCCTTCAATCTGTCTTAAATTTCTGTTCGAGGCTGCTGTATTTGTATAGTATTGAATTGGAAGATCTTTGTTAATTGTTTGTTTTTTTTAATGAGAAATTTAGCATCTTTGTTTTTTTATAATGAGCAATTTCGCATCTTTGTTTTAACAGACAAATACAAACTTGGAAATTTCCCAAATGTTTGTTCAAGTGTTTAAGTTCCTTAGCCCTGCTATATCTCTAATGGTTGCGAATTTATTTCAAGTTAGTTTTAGTTCGTATTTTCCCTGCCTTAAATTTGTACAAGCCTGTCGTCTTTGCTTTTGGAAGATCTTGAATCTTTTTGAAGGATCTAAAAAAAAAAAAAAAAATTGTTCAAAACAATTATCCAAGTTGTAAGTGGAAGCAGCTTGCTCAAACAGTTTGAACGTCAAAAGCCACTACCATGGCGGCACCATGGAGGTCTGTCGAATCCAACTCCAATGTGATTAGTTCTCCTGGTCTTGCACTTTGTATTCTAGGAAGAAGCATCTATATCTTGACTATTTACTTTCATCGCAAATTATTTAGTGAATTTTGTACGCGAAGAGGTTTACAGCGTACAAGTGTAACTAGCTAGCCAGAGAAAATAATCAACTCGAAGGTCCCAAGGAGCAGCCTGTTGAGCTTGGTTAGCTTCTTCAAAACCTAGGGTTTGTTATCGGTACATGAAATTCTTTTTATTGGATGACTTTTGAGGCTTGCCTCCACCTATGTAGTTGCAATGGTTGTAAAGAACTCAAAGTCCATTCATGACACTTAATTACTTCGTTGCAATGTTAACATCTCATTATAATGTAAGCAAGCGTCTAGGAATTTTACGAAATAATCGGCGAGGGTTCGGATAATAGTCCTAAAATATTAGAATCGCGTCACGACCAACTGAGAAGCTGCAAAGAAGTTAAGGAGAACGAATGTGTTGCCTAGTAAGTACACTATTGCAAATACTATTTTTGTTTGAATTTGAAAACGAACCTATAGTGTTAACTCATTCCCTTTAATGGCAACGGAGAACTGGAACGAATTAAGGCTCTCTTTACTTAACTTATCAATCACTTTCGTTGCAATCATTCTTGAAATTTGCATCGAGTTAACGTTGTCAGCAAATGAATTTCTGGGCTCGGAATTGGTTAGATTTTTTGCAGGAAATTGTAATGTAGTTAGATGTTGCCATGATACCCTGAACAGGCGCAGAAGCTAGAGAATTGCTAGAAGGTTGTGTTATGGGCTAAAAAGGAGTTAGAAAGCTGCACATGGAAGGGGCCGGACTGTTCAAATTTCATTGCAGCACTGGAGTGGGAGTTTAGATTCAAGAAAATAGACTACCATAAATCTAGGAGTTGATAGTTCTAGCATTAATTTTATCTAATTGTTTTGGGAGTTGGAAATGCACTTTTGTTCTTAGAGATTATCTTGATTTCTTATATGCACACCTCTTTACAGAGTGCAAATTTGACAAATTTATTTGATTTCTTAAAAATTTAACATTAACAGACGACTCTACTACTACTATGCCTGTTAGGAATTTTTTTCCCTCATTTACCAAATTCTCCAAATTAAATTTATAAACAAAAAAAACCTTGCAATATCGTGAGAAAGGTGTGCACAAAATCGGACCAGGAGAAGGAGAACCTAGCCAATTTTTTTGTGTGAAAACATTCAATCCTACCAAAAACCTTGCTCGTGTATCGGTCACACTAACAAAACTGTCTAGCACAGATATGGTCAGCAATCACGGTCACACTGGGCATACGTTTCAACCCTTGGATCGAATAATAAAAGGCAGATCAAACGAATTATAATAAACCCTAACACAACCGGGCAGATTTTTGTGTCTTATAAGTAGGAAAGTTTACGGCCCTATTTTATTCATCCCCGATCGCGCCTCCTGTAGTGAAAGTTTGAAAGAAACCAGATCTAGGTTCCCTAACCTCAACTATCAACAACAGCACATCTCTCTCTTTGATCATCATCATCACAACCCAACCAAGTCATGGCTGCCGATTGCAACATCTTCAACAACAATAATATACGCACTATGATCTTTCCTCTCAAAAATGTAGAATGTTCTTTTTTTCATTGTGTCTCTCTGTGTCATGTAGATGTTCTTTGATGTTCTTGATCATCTTGGCGGACTAGAAGCAACGGATCCCTCCGGCCACCTATTCAAGACTATTGTTTGTGCTTAGTTTTGCTATCTTTGGATCTGAATGGAATTTTGGCATCATAAGATTCGAAGTCGTGCCTGTATTGCAATGTCACCAGGCTAGGGATTTGAGTATTGTATAACCCACGTTCTTTATGTTCCAGATTGCAACCACCTATAGATTCCACATAGCGGATCATATTCTGCCACAAAATAGTTTTAAATCTCCTTCGTTTCTGCAGTTAAGAGAAGTAAATGATCCACATTCTCATCTGTAATTGCCACTCCTCTTCTGATGAGACTGTCCACTGTTGCGATTGCATGTTGAATAGTGAACCAAGCAAAAGTCGAAACCCGAGTGCAACACTCTTTACCCATATACATTTTGGAGATATTGTGATAGGACCAGTTTGTTGAGATGTCATCCTTTGGTAGCATTCCTTAGTAGTTACTGAGAATTACGGGGAGAAACTAGACATGTGCTTCTCATACACACTTTCGGGTTGAATTTCAATTGTCGTTATTGTACCCAGAGAAAATACAATAGGAAATACTAGATTATTTACTAGAAAATTTCCTAAAATCCTTACCAAAACTGTAATAACTGTAATAATGTAGGTCTTGCAACTTTTTTCATACCATGACCACCATATTAGTTGCTTTTGAAGTAGCATCAAATAGGGTCATTTAGCAATACTTGACAAGCAATTCAATCAGAAGCAAGGAACTATAAAATACTCTAACAGCTATGAAAAGAGTTGGTATAAAATTTGTATACGAATTGCAAATGATTAGAGTCCTCTAATTTACAGAAATCGTGAAATCATACAAAAGATAAACCCCTTCAACTTGACTAAAATATGAGACAACTCATATCCCAGAATATTTGGAAGCACTGAAATCTTCAAGGAAAGGCGTGGGAATTTAAGTAATTTGACATGCTACATTTAGCGAAACTCTATTGCAAGAATGATTCCCCCTTAGGGTAACGTAAATTCATAAATACATATCAAAAGAGAATCGCCAATGATCGATTTTATCCTATAAGCTCCACAAAATTGATTCTTCATTATGCAATTGCAAACGTTGAACTTTCTACCATAGGACGAAGCGTTATAATCTAATTATAATCCTTCTAAATGTATCGTAAATTTGTTACAATTTTCAAAGAGAAGCTAATAAATACTGACAACGAAGAAATGTATAATAATTTTCTTGTATTCCAAGCGGGAAAAAACTAATAATTTCAGCAGCAAACAAGTTGAAGCAGGAATGTCTAGGTGATCTTATATTAGCAGGATAGAGATATCAGAAGACAATCATGAGAAGTCTCCATTTCATTGCTAACTTCTAATCCAATCATATGTTGCAGGAAGAACCACAACATCTCACTGCTCTACACTCCACATTATCAAGAAGTTCTAAGTGTACGTGGTGGCCATTGAATTCTACCTAGTTACATTAGTACATATGCTGACTCTGTGTAATAATTCAAACAAGACTCGAAAGTCCAAACACATACACAAGGATCAAGTAAACAACTATAATTAAGACAATATCAATAAAAATGAGAAAAACAAGACTTACTAATGGGAGGAGAGAAGTCATTATGGCAATCGATTAACCAAATAAAAATAGCTGATTGAAATGAAATTGAAGGATGAGGCAAAATAAAAATACTTCAAATTGTCATTATCGGTGCAGAGTGCAGACGCAATAAGTTTCATAAGAGAATTTAGCTTTGGCTTAGTCCTTGACCTTTTCAGCTAAAATATGATCTCCTTATGTCACTTGCTTAGTTTGACATCGCAATTTTAGGAAGAATCATCTCGTAAGGTATTTTGAAGATATTGCATGTCCATATTAATACGCATCTCTCGCATAAAAAAACGTCATGGTGTAACATAAATATATGTTTGAGACAATTTGAAGAAGATACCAATAGTTTTCATAAAATAATTGAGCCAAAAAAGTGTGCAATGGATGGCAAACAAACTAAACAAATTGATTACAAATCCGGTTGAATCCAAATACTACACAACTTGGATGCAACATTGTTTGATAGGGCCCTCCTAAATTGAGTATTTTTTGGTCTCAACAATTTGGACTGTTCTCTAGCTGGAGGTCATAATCATCCATTACTCAAAAATCTCTGTACATGTCCGCAAACATGCAAAGTAACCCTTAAGCAATTTAAGAGTTCAGGCAGACTTAACCACATTCCTTCACACTTGAGAATATTAGTTTTGGAAAGTCATGATTAAAAACTCGGCTAACCTCACATGATGGCCACCTATAGGACATGTTTTCGTGTTTGTTTCTAAACCTAGATGTCAAAAACATATTTTTGGAACCCAAATCTCAAATAATTTGCTCATTGGTTGTTGCGGGACATTCGGAGAGCACGATTAGGTGCGAGAACACTACAAGACTAATTCTTTTCCGTAAAGAGGGAAAATTTTTAATACTTACAAATGGTTTGGATGACAGAATCTTGCACTCCATTTTTCTTCTTCAACTTGTACGCCTCAAAATTAAAGAACTCATTCTTTGTTTTTGGCTTAACCCACTGTATTTGGAGAGAAGGTTTGGAAGACGTAGATCCTGAAGCCCTTCTAGTGAAGCTACGACTTCTTCTTGGTCTGTACTTGGGATCTCAACTCTGGTGTCTTCCAATTTCTGGGGAGAATCAGTCCTTACTGCAGTCTACACCATCAATAGAGTTCCAACAAATGTCATAGGAGGAATATCACCTTATGAGCATCTCTATGGTAAGAAACCAAACTATTCTGAGCTTCGAGTCTTTGGTTCAACTTGTTTTGTACTCCTTCCAGAATGTGAACGTCATAAACTTGGTCAAAAGAATGTCTTGTGTGTCTTTCTTGGTTATGGTATTGAACAAAAGGGTACCGTTGTTATGATCCGAGTTAATAGAAAGCTTCGTGTCTCTCGTCATGTCACATTTTAGGAGAAAGTTCCATTTTGGTCACTTCCAGCTTGACAAATCATCATCTTTTGAGTCTTTCACTTATTGATCCATTCCCTAGTGAATCCAATCCTAGCACTTTTCCTATATCTACTCCCGAAAGTCCATGTCCTCTAGTTGTTGATCCACCAAATACCGATGACCGAGACCACTCTACGACTCAATTTGATGGTGAAACTCGGGAACGAGATCCCGATTCGAAGAAAATTCTTTGCCACCTCGCAATCGAAGACCACCAGCTAAGTATGCGGACTATCATTGTTCATTTTCTTCTATTTTGTCATTTTATGAACCAAAAACATACGAGAGAAGCTGCAGCCATTCGAATGGAAAGATTCAATGGATGATGAATTGGAAGAAAGCACATGCCGAGGCGGGGACATGGGAAATGGTGGATCATCTTCTGGAAAATCATTTGTTGGAAGCGGATGGGTCTATAAAGTGAAGACCAAGTCAGATGGTGAGTTTGAACGATGTAAATCACGAGTTGTTGCAAAAGGTTATACACAAGAGTATGGAGTTGACTATGAAGAAACATTTGCACCGGTTGACAGAATGGTTACGGTTCGTACATTACTTGTTGTTCTTTGCTGAAACACGACAATGGGGGCTCCATCAAATGGACGTGAAAAATACTTTTCTTCATGGTAAGTTACAAGAAGAGGTTTACATGCAACCTCCTCCAGGTTTGCCTCGTGAACCTAATCAAGTATGTAGGCTTCGACGGGCATTATATGGACTCAAACAAGCACCTCGTGCTTGGTTTGAGAAGTTTAGCAATGCGATTCTCCAGTATGGCTTTACACAAAAACACGTGATTGCTATGTTCGTGAGATCATCGAGAAAAAGGAATTGTCATTCTTCTCTTGTATGTTGCCGACATGGTTATTGGTGGCGGTGACCAACAAGGTATTGCGAACTCAAATCATACCTCGGTGATTGTTTCAAGATGAAAGATCTTGGATCCTTAAGTTACTTTCTTGGCATTGAAGTTGGCATGTCACCCACTGGTTATTTCATATCACAAGTCAAATATGCATCTGAGATTCTACAGCGTGCAGGGCTGTCTGACAATAAGGTAACTGACACAACTCTTGAATTGAATTTAAAATACAGTCCAACAGATGGGACTCTATTGTCAAATCCAACATTGTATCGTCAACTAGTAGGGAGTCTGAATTACTTAACCATTACGAGACCAGACATAAGTCATGCAGTTCACATAGTCAGTCAGTTTATGTCTGCTCCAAGGTCTACTCATTATGCGGTTGTTCTCGGAATTCGAGATATATCAAGGGTCTCTTCATCAAGGTTTGTGTTTCTCATCCAAGTCGATCTCACTCTTCAAGCTTACTCGATTCCAATTGGGTGGGGACATTACAGACAGAAAATCTATTACAGGCTACTGTGTGTTCTTGGGAGACTCTTTGATTTCCTGGAGAAGTAAGAAGCAAAGTGTGGTTTCTCATTCAAGTGCTGAAGAAGAGTATAGAGCTCTTGCTCACAAATATCTGAACTCATTTGGTTACGATGGCTTCTTTGTGATATGGGGGTTACGCTTTGCTGCTCCTACACCACTTTGTATTGTGATTACAAGGATGTTATTCAAATTACACACAATGATGCTTCCATGAACGTACGAAACATATCGAGATAGATTTTCATTTTACTCGTCATCATTTTAAGAAAGGTACAATCACTCTTCCGCATGTCAAATCAGAATTTCAAGTGGCTGATCTTTTCACCAAGACTCACTCTGCAGCTCGTCTTCAATTCTTAATTTCCAGACTCAAGATGTGTACTCCACCACCTGAGTCTGAGGGGGGGGGGGTGTTAATATATGGTCAAGATATTATATATATTGACATTATTGTGTTGTTATTTAGTTAAATCTTGCATATATTCTTGCTGCATATATCCTAGATATTGTTAGGTGTATCTTTTATTTGCCTTATCTAGTTGTGTAAAGTTGTATAAATCAGGATATTGCCTATCAATGAATATACAGAGAATTATTCTCACATATACATTAGAATCACTATGCTCATGATTATCAGTTTATAAGTCCGCAACAATGAAATTAAAACCTTAGTGATGTTCCGGGGTTTGTGCATTTTGCCAAAATAAATCATCTTCTCTTCAGAAATGCATCCAATTGTTCCATGATAGAACTCAAAGGTTCCAAGGAGCAGCCTGTTGAGCTTTGTCAATATTAGCTTCTTCAAAACCTGGGGTTTATCTAATAGTGTGAAACCTAATTGTTAACGGTACATGAAATTCTTTTTGTTGGATTTTTTGTTTTTGAAACAACCATGTAGCTGACTCTTTTGCCAAACATGGTATTATCCTTGCCATGGATGATGCATGGTCCAATATCCTTCTTGAATTAACTTGGCTAATTTGATTTCTTAGGTATTTTGAGAGATGACTCTACTACTGCAATGCGTGTTAAGAATTTTTCTCATTTATGAAATTCTTCATATTAAATGAATAGACGAAAAACCTTGTAATATCGTGAGAAAGTTTGTGCACAAAATCGGACTAAAGTATATATAAGGAGAACCTAGTCAACTTTTTTTGTGTGAAAACAATCCTACAAAAACCTTCTCGTGTACCAGTCACGTTAACAAAACTATCTAGTATCTAGCAAAGATATCCCCGGTCAGACAAATAATACGTGTCAGCCTTAGGTCGAACAATAAAAGGAGATCAACGATTACAATAAACCCTAATCCAACCGGGCTGATTTCTGTATCGCATAAGTAGGAGAGTTGTGCCCCATCTTGTTCATGCCGCCTCTGTGGTGAAACAAAGAAAGAAACCAGATCTAGGTTGTCTAACCTCAAAAATATCAACAATAGGATATCTCTCTCTTCAATCATCATCATCGCAAGTCATGGCTGCCAATAACATCTTCAACATTATGATTTTTCCTCTCACGTAAGTAAAATATCTTCTCCTTCATTGAGTGTGGTTTGGATTTCTTTGTCTATCTTACATCTTCAACATTAGATGCTTGAAGTTGTGATCTTGAGCAATGTGATGCCAGAGACACGAGAAGTGTTTGCATATTGAAATGAACTGTTACAATGTTTCCGATCTATTGATATCATGTTTTCTTGAAGTTAGTTTGAATTATTTTCCCCTTAAATCTGTGTTAAATTTATGTTCAAAATCCTTTTATATGCACTGACTTTCCCTTGGAAATTCGTCATAAATAGATTACCCAAATGTTTGTGGAAGTGCTAACACACGATTATTGTGTGAAAATACCCAATGTAAATGAGAAATTTCCCAAGTGTTTAATTTCCTTAAGATCGCAATGTTTTTAATGATTACTTAATTTATATCAAATTAGTTTAAATTTTTATTTGCACTACCTTATATCCGTTCAAGCTTTGTTGTACATGCATGCATAGTTTTGTTTTTGGAAGATCTTTGAATCTTTTTGAAGGGAATTTTGGCATCATAGAAACAATTTTTTTTTCCAAGTTGTGCCGATATCGTTGCTATGAACTCGTTAGAAATAGTCTCCTTTGGTTTGACAACAACAAGACCAAAAATGCACGGATCAACAACCGAGAAATATTTTAATTCTATCGAGTTGAATGCAATATGCGCTCGACAACATGACTATGGAATTCTTCCTCGTATATAATCTATGTGTTAATATTTTTTTAGTGTTTGGAGCAAATTGATGAAAAGTGCGCCATGGGTGTGTTTTTCTTGCACATGTTCGAGAAAATGAAACTTTCAGATTTTCTTACCCAAGTCTGTCCAACTACAGGGTGATCCATTCCCTTGGTCGTCCATTTTTAATTTTACCGGAAAAAGCATCTACCTTGACTATTTACTTTCGAGGAAAATTCTTTTCGTGAATTTCTTACACAGAGGTTTACAGCATACAAGTCTAGGTAGGTAACTAGCCAAAGAAATTCTTTTGGTTTATTGTACATGAGATTCTTTTTATTGAGGGTTGCTTGTTCGAATTCTACCAATGTATGTAAAGGACTCAAAGTCCATTCTTGACACCTATAATGCAATGTCAACATCTCATCATAAAGTCATCAAGCTGATTGGACTTTTACGAAATAATCGCGCGGGAATTCGGATAATAGGCCTCGAGATATAATAATCGGGTCGTCTGGACCAATTGAGCTGACTACAAAGAAGTTAAGGAGCACGAATATATGTTGATCGGTAAGTAAACTCTACATATTGCAGCGTGCCGGTGTAGATACCATTTTGGTTTGAATTTGAAAACGTGCCTATACTCTTAACTCATTCCCTTGAATGGCGGCGGGTGGACTTGAACAATTACGACCAACGGCTCTTTGTAATCAATGTTAAAATTTATATCTCAGTTAACGTCCTAAGCAAATGAATTTCGGGCTCGGGAATTGGTTGCTAAGAGTTGGGGTGTCTGTAGTTTGGTGGATTTCTTGATTGTCTTGGAACTAGTTTATATGCTTGTAAGACTTTCAATCAACAAGGATGCCCCGAGGGAATCGACAATGAGGCAGCACATTTTTATTGATTGTGCCTTTACTCGGGAGATTCGGAATTCTCTGGATTATATGATTCGCATGGCACATTTAAAGGAGTGTAGCATGTTTCGGGTTAACAATATGCACATTTTTATTGATTGTGCCTTTATAGATTAGATCCTTATATTGTCGAGACGGTCTTGGTTCACTCTAGGGAAAATGCGGAAAGCCGGGTGCTCTTTTACTTTTGAAAGTGTGAAGGCACGAACAAGATTTCCCAGCTCATTAGGATTTATGAATGATTGGAGTATTTGGAATACACCTGATTGTCTAGACTTCTTTTAACATGATTGATAGAAATGGGAGATGGAAATGCCCCAGATGCACCCTTTGTAAAATTGAATTTTGATTATTTTGCTTTTATATTTGAAACCAAGTATTCTGGGGAGGGACTATGGGGAATGTTGCAGGAACTTGTGATGGAGTTAGATCACAGACCCGCATTACTATAAGCCGTGTTATGGGCTCAAAGAAAAAGAGTTGGAAACCTGCACATTGAAGGGGACGGTTTTCAAAATAAAAGAAAAAAAAGGAAAGAAAGAAGGGGATTGTTCAAATTTGATTGCACCCTTGAATGGGAGTTTAGATCCAATAAAATAGACTCTTTGGGAATTTAGTAGTCTTTGTATTTTATCTAATTCATTTGAGAAACGGAAATGCATTTTTGTTCTTAGAAATTACAAGCATGTAGGTGACTCTTTGGCAAAACATGGCATTAACCTCTTGCTAATTTGACTAATTTATATTTGATTTCTTAAGTACTTAACAGATGACTCTACTACTTGCATTGCGTGTTAAGAATTTTCGCTCATTTACGAAATTACTCTAGTTAAATCAATAGACGAAAAACCTTGTAATATCGTGAGACAAATTTGCACAAAATCAGACCAGAAGAAGGAGAACCTAGCCAAAAAATAAAAATTTGTTTGTGAAAACATTCAATTCTACAAAAACCTTGTTCGTGTATCAGTCACATTAACAAAATTGTCTAGCATAGATACGCCGTTCAACAAAAAAAAAGAACGTGTCAACCTTAGATCAAATAATAAAATGAGATCAACGGTTACAATAAACCCTAATCCATACGGGCAGACATCTGTGTCTTATAAGTAGGAAAGGTGTGCCCCATATTGTTCATCCGCAGCCGCCTCTGCGGTGAAAGAAAAAACCTTTCCCTAACCCTCAATTATATCAAAAACAGCAGATCTCTCTCTTTGATCATAATCATATCACAACCCAACCAAGTCATGGCTGCCGATTGCAACATCTTCAACAACAAGAACAATATAATGCACTATGATTTTTCCTCTCAAAAATATAAAATATATGGTCATGTGGCTTTTGTGTCCATACAGCAAACATGACATAGATCTGAAGTTCAGCTGAGGTGGACTACACTGATGCTTGAGGTTGAGGATGATAATAGAAGCAATGTGAGGCAAATGACATTAAGCAAGTGCTTGCATTTGGAAATGAGTTGTGTTACAATGTTGTCGATTGATAACATATTTACTGAAGTTAGATTGAATGTTTATATCCCCCTTCAATCTGTCTTAAATTTCTGTTCGAGGCTGCTGTATTTGTATAGTATTGAATTGGAAGATCTTTGTTAATTGTTTGTTTTTTTTAATGAGAAATTTAGCATCTTTGTTTTTTTATAATGAGCAATTTCGCATCTTTGTTTTAACAGACAAATACAAACTTGGAAATTTCCCAAATGTTTGTTCAAGTGTTTAAGTTCCTTAGCCCTGCTATATCTCTAATGGTTGCGAATTTATTTCAAGTTAGTTTTAGTTCGTATTTTCCCTGCCTTAAATTTGTACAAGCCTGTCGTCTTTGCTTTTGGAAGATCTTGAATCTTTTTGAAGGATCTAAAAAAAAAAAAAAAAAAAAATTGTTCAAAACAATTATCCAAGTTGTAAGTGGAAGCAGCTTGCTCAAACAGTTTGAACGTCAAAAGCCACTACCATGGCGGCACCATGGAGGTCTGTCGAATCCAACTCCAATGTGATTAGTTCTCCTGGTCTTGCACTTTTTATTCTACCGGAAGAAGCATCTATATCTTGACTATTTACTTTCATCGCAAATTATTTCCGTGAATTTTGTACGCGAAGAGGTTTACTGACGTACAAGTGTAACTAGCTAGCCGAGAGAAAATAATCAACTCGAAGGTCCCAAGGAGCAGCTTTGTTGAGCTTGGTTAGCTTCTTCAAAACCTAGGGTTTGTTATCGGTACATGAAATTCTTTTTATTGGATGACTTTTGAGGCTTGCCTCCACCTATGTAGTTGCAATGGTTGTAAAGAACTCAAAGTCCATTCATGACACTTAATTACTTCGTTGCAATGTTAACATCTCATTATAATGTAAGCAAGCTGATACCGGAATTTTACGAAATAATCAGCGAGGGTTCAGATAATAGTCCTAAAATATTAGAATCGCGTCCCTGACCAACTGAGAAGCGGCAAAGAAGTTAAGGAGAACGAATGTGTTGCCTAGTAAGTACACTATTGCAAATACTATTTTTGTTTGAATTTGAAAACGAACCTATAGTGTTAACTCATTCCCTTTAATGGCAACGGGAGAACTGGAACGAATTAAGGCTCTCTTTACTTAACTTATCAATCACTTTCGTTGCAATCATTCTTGAAATTTGCATCGAGTTAACGTTGTCAGCAAATGAATTTCTGGGCTCAGAATTGGTTAGATTTTTTGCAGGAAATTGTAATGTAGTTAGATGTTGCCATGATACCCTGAACAGGCGCAGAAGCTAGAGAATTGCTAGAAGCTGTGTTATGGGCTAAAAAAAGGAGTTAGAAAGCTGCACATGGAAGGGGCCGGACTGTTCAAATTTCATTGCAGCCTGGAGTGGGAGTTTAGATTCAAGAAAATAGACTACCATAAATCTAGGAGTTGATAGTTCTAGTATTAATTTTATCTAATTGTTTTGGGAGTTGGAAATGCACTTTTGTTCTTAGAGATTATCTTGATTTCTTATATGCACACCTCTTTACAGAGTGCAAATTTGACAAATTTATTTGATTTCTTAAAAATTTAACATTAACAGACGACTCTACTACTACTATGCCTGTTAGGAATTTTTTTCCCTCATTTACCAAATTCTCCAAATTAAATTTATAAACAAAAAAACCTTGCAATATCGTGAGAAAGGTGTGCACAAAATCGGACCAGGAGAAGGAGAACCTAGCCAATTTTTTTGTGTGAAAACATTCAATCCTACCAAAAACCTTGCTCGTGTATCGGTCACACTAACAAAACTGTCTAGCACAGATATGGTCAGCAATCACGGTCACACTGGGCATACGTTTCAACCCTTGGATCGAATAATAAAAGGCAGATCAAACGAATTATAATAAACCCTAACACAACCGGGCAGATTTTTGTGTCTTATAAGTAGGAAAGTTTACGGCCCTATTTTATTCATCCCGATCGCGCCTCAGTAGTGAAAGTTTGAAAGAAACCAGATCTAGGTTCCCTAACCTCAACTATCAACAACAGCACATCTCTCTCTTTGATCATCATCATCACAACCCAACCAAGTCATGGCTGCCGATTGCAACATCTTCAACAACAATAATATACGCACTATGATCTTTCCTCTCAAAAATGTAGAATGTTCTTTTTTCATTGTGTCTCTTGTGTCATGTAGATGTTCTTTGATGTTCTTGATCATCTTGGCGGACTAGAAGCAACGGATCCCTCCGGCCACCTATTCAAGACTATTGTTTGTGCTTAGTTTTGCTATCTTTGGATCTGAATGGAATTTTGGCATCATAAGATTCCCTTTGATAAGAAAGTACGAAAGTCGTTCCTGTATTGCAATGTCACCAGGCTAGGGATTTGAGTATTGTATAACCCACGTTCTTTATGTTCCAGATTGCAACCACCTATAGATTCCACATAGCGGATCATATTCTGCCACAAAATAGTTTTAAATCTCCTTCGTTTGCGAGTTAAGAGAAGTAAATGATCCACATTCTCATCGTAATTGCCACTCCTCTTGATGAGACTTGTCCTTTATTGCGATTGCATGTTGAATAGTGAACCAAGCAAAAGTCCGAAACCCGAGTGCAACACTCTTTACCCATATACATTTTGGAGATATTGTGATAGGACCAGTTTGTTGAGATGTCATCCACTGGTAGCATTCCTTAGTAGTTCTGAGAATTACGGGGAGAAACTAGACATGTGCTTCTCATACACTTTCTGGGTTGAATTTCAATTGTCGTTATTGTACCCAGAGAAAATACAATAGGAAATACTAGATTATTTACTAGAAAATTTCCTAAAATCCTTACCAAAACTGTAATAACTGTAATAATGTAGGTCTTGCAACTTTTTTCATACCATGACCACCATATTAGTTGCTTTTGAAGTAGCATCAAATAGGGTCATTTAGCAATACTTGACAAGCAATTCAATCGAAGCAAGGAACTATAAAATACTCTAATGACTATGAAAAGAGTTGGTATAAAATTTGTATACGAATTGCAAATGATTAGAGTCCTCTAATTTCGAGAAATCGTGAAATCATACAAAAGATAAACCCCTTCAACTTGACTAAAATATGAGACAACTCATATCCGAGAATATTTGGAAGCACTTGAAATCTTCAAGGAAAGGCGTGGGAATTTAAGTAATTTGACATGCTACATTTAGCGAAACTCTATTGCAAGAATGATTCCCCTTAGGGTAACGTAAATTCATAAATACATATCAAAAGAGAATCGCCAATGATCGATTTTATCCTATAAGCTCCACAAAATTGATTCTTCATTATGCAATTGCAAACGGTGAACTTTCTACCATAGGACAGAAGCGTTATAATCTAATTATAATCCTTCTAAATGTATCGTAAATTTGTTACAATTTTCAAAGAGAAGCTAATAAATACATCAACGAAGAAATGTATAATAATTTTCTTGTATTCCAAGCGGAAAAAACTAATAATTTCAAAGACAAACAAGTTGAAGCAGGAATGTCTAGGTGATCTTATATTAGCAGGATAGAGATATCATAAGACAATCATGAGAAGTCTCCATTTCATTGCTAACTTCTAATCCAATCATATGTTGCAGGAAGAACCACAACATCTCACTGCTCTACACTCCACATTATCAAGAAGTTCTAAGTGTACGTGGTGGCCATTGAATTCTACCTAGTTACATTAGTACATATCTTGACTACGTGTAATAATTCAAACAAGACTCGAAAGTCCAAACACATACACAAGGATCAAGTAAACAACTATAATTAAGACAATATCAATAAAAATGAGAAAAACAAGACTTACTAATGGGAGGAGAGAAGTCATTATGGCAATCAGTTAACCAAATAAAAATAGCCAGATTGAAATGAAATTGAAGGATGAGGCAAAATAAAAATACTTCAAATTGTCATTATCGGTGCGAGTGCGACGCAATAAGTTTCATAAGAGAATTTAGCACTGGAAGCACCGTCCTTGACCTTTTCGGCTAAAATATGATCTCCTTATGTCACTTGCTTAGTTTCAAAGATCGCAATTTTAGGAAGAATCATCTGTAAGGTATTTTGAAGATATTGCATGTCCATATTAATACGCATCTCTGCATAAAAAAACGTCATGGTGTAACATAAATATATGTTCACAGATAATTTGAAGAAGATACCAATAGTTTTCATAAAATAATTGAGCCAAAAAAAGTGTGCAATGGATGGCAAACAAACTAAACAAATTCGAGTTACAAATCCAGTTGAATCCAAATACTACACAACTTGGATGCAACATTGTTTGATAGGGCCCTCCTAAATTGAGTATTTTTTGGTCGCAACAATTTGGACTGTTCTCTAGTTTGGAGGTCATAATCATCCATTACTCAAAAATCTCTGTACATGTCCGCAAACATGCAAAGTAACCCTTAAGCAATTTAAGAGTTCAATGAGACTTAACCACATTCCTTCACACTTGAGAATATTAGTTTTGGAAAGTCATGATTAAAAACTCGGCTAACCTCACATGATGGCCACCTATAGGACATGTTTTCGTGTTTGTTTCTAAACCTAGATGTCAAAAAACATATTTTGGAACCCAAATCTCAAATAATTTGCTCATTGGTTGTTGCAGGACATTCGGAGAGCAGCGATTAGGTGCGAGAACACTACAAGACTAATTCTTTTCCGTAAAGAGGGCAAATTTTTTAATACTTACAAATGGTTTGGATGACAGAATCTTTGCACTCCATTTTCTTCTTCAACTTGTACGCCTCAAAATTAAAGAACTCATTCTTGTTTTTGGCTTAACCCATTGTATTTGGAGAGAAGGTTTGGAAGACGTAGATCCCGAAGCCCTTCTAGTGAAGCTACGACTTCTTCTTAGTCCGTACTTGGGATCTCAACTCTGGTGTCTTCCAATTTCTGGGGAGAATCAGTCCTTACTGCAGTCTACACCATCAATAGAGTTCCAACAAATGTCATAGGAGGAATATCACCTTATGAGCATCTCTATGGTAAGAAACCAAACTATTCTGAGCTTCGAGTCTTTGGTTCAACTTGTTTTGTACTCCTTCCAGAATGTGAACGTCATAAACTTGGTCAAAAGAATGTCTTGTGTGTCTTTCTTGGTTATGGTATTGAACAAAAAGGGTACCGTTGTTATGATCCAGTTAATAGAAAGCTTCGTGTCTCTCGTCATGTCACATTTTAGGAGAAAGTTCCATTTTGGTCACTTCCAAGCAGCAAATCATCATCTTTTGAGTCTTTCACTTATTCTGATCCATTCCCTAGTGAATCCAATCCTAGCACTTTTCCTATATCTACTCCTGAAAGTCCATGTCCTCTAGTTGTTGATCCACCAAATACTGATGACCGAGACCACTCTACGACTCAACCTCGACGGTGAAACTCGAGAACGAGATCCCGATTCTGAAGAAAATTCTTTGCCACCTCGCAATCGAAGACCACCAGCTAAGTATGCAGACTATCATTGTTCCTTTTCTTCTATTTTGTCATTTTATGAACCAAAAACATACAGAGAAGCTGCAGCCATTCCAGAATGGAAAGATTCAATGGATGATGAATTGGAAGCACATGCACAGGCAGGGACATGGGAAATGGTGGATCATCTTCTGGAAAATCATTTGTTGGAAGCGAGATGGGTCTATAAAGTGAAGACCAAGTCGATGGTGAGTTTGAACGATGTAAATCACGAGTTGTTGCAAAAGGTTATACACAAGAGTATGGAGTTGACTATGAAGAAACATTTGCACCGGTTGACAGAATGGTTACAGTTCGTACATTACTTGTTGTTGCTGCAGCACGACAATGGGGGCTCCATCAAATGGACGTGAAAAATACTTTTCTTCATGGTAAGTTACAAGAAGAGGTTTACATGCAACCTCCTCCAGGTTTGCCTCGTGAACCTAATCAAGTATGTAGGCTTCGACGGGCATTATATGGACTCAAACAAGCACCTCGTGCTTGGTTTGAGAAGTTTAGCAATGCGATTCTCCAGTATGGCTTTACACAAAGCACGTGATTGACTATGTTCGTCGAGATCATCAGAAAAAGGAATTGTCATTCTTCTCTTGTATGTTGCCGACATGGTTATTGGTGGCAGTGACCAACAAGGTATTACTGAACTCAAATCATACCTCAGTGATTGTTTCAAGATGAAAGATCTTGGATCCTTAAGTTACTTTCTTGGCATTGAAGTTGGCATGTCACCCACTGGTTATTTCATATCACAAGTCAAATATGCATTCGAGATTCTACGTGCGTGCGGCATCGACAATAAGGTAATCGACACAACTCTTGAATTGAATTTAAAATACAAGTCCAACCAGATGGGACTCTATTGTCAAATCCAACATTGTATCGTCAACTAGTAGGGAGTCTGAATTACTTAACCATTACGAGACCAGACATAAGTCATGCAGTTCACATAGTCAGTCAGTTTATGTCTGCTCCAAGGTCTACTCATTATGCAGTTGTTCTCAGAATTCTGAGATATATCAAGGGGTCTCTTCATCAAGGTTTGTGTTTCTCATCCAAGTCTGATCTCACTCTTCAAGCTTACTCAGATTCCAATTGGGCTGGGGACATTACAGACAGAAAATCTATTACAGGCTACTGTGTGTTCTTGGGAGACTCTTTGATTTCCTGGAGAAGTAAGAAGCAAAGTGTGGTTTCTCATTCAAGTGCTGAAGAAGAGTATAGAGCTCTTGCTCACAAATATCTGAACTCATTTGGTTACGATGGCTTCTTTGTGATATGGGGGTTCTGCTTTCTGCTCCTACACCACTGTATTGTGATTACAAGGATGTTATTCAAATTACACACAATGATGCTTCCATGAACGTACGAAACATATCGAGATAGATTTTCATTTTACTCGTCATCATTTTAAGAAAGGTACAATCACTCTTCCGCATGTCAAATCGAGAATTTCAAGTGGTCGATCTTTTCACCAAGACTCACTCTGTGACTCGTCTTCAATTCTTAATTTCCAGACTCAAGATGTGTACTCCACCACCTGAGTCTGAGGGGGGGGGGGTGTTAATATATGGTCAAGATATTATATATATTGACATTATTGTGTTGTTATTTAGTTGTAACTGCATATATTCTTGCTGCATATATCCTAGATATTGTTAGGTGTATCTTTTATTTGCCTTATCTAGTTGTGTAAAGTTGTATAAATCAGGATATTGCCTATCAATGAATATACAGAGAATTATTCTCACATATACATTAGAATCACTATGCTCATGATTATCAGTTTATAAGTCCGCAACAATGAAATTAAAACCTTAGTGATGTTCCGGGGTTTGTGCATTTTGCCAAACTAAATCATCTTCTCTTCAGAAATGCATCCAATTGTTCCATGATAGAACTCAAAGGTGCCAAGGAGCAGCCTGTTGAGCTTTGTCAATATTAGCTTCTTCAAAACCTGGGGTTTATCTAATAGTGTGAAACCTAATTGTTAACGGTACATGAAATTCTTTTTGTTGGATTTTTTGTTTTTGAAACAACCATGTAGCTGACTCTTTTGCCAAACATGGTATTATCCTTGCCATGGATGATGCATGGTCCAATATCCTTCTTGAATTAACTTGGCTAATTTGATTTCTTAGGTATTTTGAGAGATGACTCTACTATCCGCAATGCGTGTTAAGAATTTTTTCTCATTTATGAAATTCTTCATATTAAATGAATAGACGAAAAACCTTGTAATATCGTGAGAAAGCTGTGCACAAAATCGGACCAGTATATATAAGGAGAACCTAGTCAACTTTTTTGTGTGAAAACAATCCTACAAAAACCTTCTCGTGTACCAGTCACGTTAACAAAACTATCTAGTATCTAGCAAAGATATCCCCGGTCAGACAAATAATACGTGTCAGCCTTAGGTCGAACAATAAAAGGAGATCAACGATTACAATAAACCCTAATCCAACCGGGCTGATTTCTGTATCGCATAAGTAGGAGAGTTGTGCCCCATCTTGTTCATGCCGCCTCTGTGGTGAAACAAAGAAAGAAACCAGATCTAGGTTGTCTAACCTCAAAAATATCAACAACCGGATATCTCTCTCTTCAATCATCATCATCGCAAGTCATGGCTGCCAATAACATCTTCAACATTATGATTTTTCCTCTCACAGAAGTAAAATATCTTCTCCTTCATTGAGTGTGGTTTGGATTTGCTGTCTATCTTACATCTTCAACATTAGATGCTTGAAGTTGTGATACCGAGCAATGTGATGCCGGAGACACCGAGAAGTGTTTGCATATTGAAATGAACTGTTACAATGTTTCCGATCTATTGATATCATGTTTACTGAAGTTAGTTTGAATTATTTTCCCCTTAAATCTGTGTTAAATTTATGTTCAAAATCCTTTTATATGCACAGCTTTCCCTTGGAAATTCGTCATAAATAGATTACCCAAATGTTTGTGGAAGTGCTAACACACAGTTATTGACAGAAAATACCCAATGTAAATGAGAAATTTCCCAAGTGTTTAATTTCCTTAGCACTGCAATGTTTTTAATGATTACGAATTTATATCAAATTAGTTTAAATTTTTATTTGCACTACCTTATATATCATGTTCAAGCCTTGTTGTCGTCTGTGCATAGTTTTGTTTTTGGAAGATCTTTGAATCTTTTTGAAGGGAATTTTGGCATCATAGAAACAATTTTTTTTTCCAAGTTGTGCCAGTATCGTTGCTATGAACTCGTTAGAAATAGTCTCCACTGGTTTGACAACAACAAGACCAAAAATGCACGGATCAACAACCGAGAAATATTTTAATTCTATCGAGTTGAATGCAATATGCGCTCGACAACATGACTATGGAATTCTTATGTATAATCTATGTGTTAATATTTTTTTAGTGTAAGCTGGAGCAAATTGATGAAAAGTGCGCCATGGGTGTGTTTTTCTTGCACATGTTCGAGAAAATGAAACTTTCAGATTTTCTTACCCAAGTCTGTCCAACTACAGGGTGATCCATTCCCTTGGTCGTCCATTTTTAATTTTACCGGAAAAAGCATCTACCTTGACTATTTACTTTCGAGGAAAATTCTTTTCGTGAATTTCTTACGAGAGGTTTCTGACATACAAGTCTAGGTAGGTAACTAGCCAAAGAAATTCTTTTGGTTTATTGTACATGAGATTCTTTTTATTGAGGGTTGCTTGTTGAATTCTACCAATGTATGTAAAGGACTCAAATTCCATTCTTGACACCTATAATGCAATGTCAACATCTCATCATAAAGTCATCAAGCTGATTGGACTTTTACGAAATAATCGGCGCGGGAATTCGGATAATAGGCCTCGGATATAATAATCGTGTAAATCTGGACCAATTGAGCAGACTACAAAGAAGTTAAGGAGCACGAATATATGTTGATCAGTAAGTAAACTCTACATATTGCAGCGTGCCGGTGTAGATACCATTTTGGTTTGAATTTGAAAACGTGCCTATACTCTTAAATCATTCCCTTGAATGGCAAAGAGGTGGACTTGAACGAATTACGACCAACGGCTCTTTGTAATCAATGTTAAAATTTATATCTGGTTAACGTCCTAAGCAAATGAATTTTCGGGCTCGGAATTGGTTGCTAAGAGTTGGGGTGTCTGTAGTTTGGTGGATTTCTTGATTGTCTTGGAACTAGTTTATATGCTTGTAAGACTTTCAATCAACAAGGATGCCCGAGGAATCGACAGCAGCAAGACACATTTTTATTGATTGTGCCTTTACTCGGGAGATTCGGAATTCTCTGGATTATATGATTCTCATGGCACATTTAAAGGAGTGTAGCATGTTTCGAGTTAACAATATGCACATTTTTATTGATTGTGCCTTTATAGATTAGATCCTTATATTGTCGGACGGTCTTGGTTCACTCTAGGAAAATCTGGAAAGCCAGGTGCTCTTTTACTTTTGAAAGTGTGAAGGCACGAACAAGATTTCCCAGCTCATTAGGATTTATGAATGATTGGAGTATTTGGAATACACCGATTTGTCTAGACTTCTTTTAACATGATTGATAGAAATGGGAGATGGAAATGCCCGGATGCACCCTTTGTAAAATTGAATTTTGACTGTTTGCTTTTATATTTGAAACCAAGTATTCGGGAGGGACTATGGGGAATGTTGCGGGAACTTGTGATGGAGTTAGATCACAGACCCGCATTACTATAAGCCGTGTTATGGGCTCAAAGAAAAAGAGTTGGAAACCTGCACATTGAAGGGGACGGTTTTCAAAATAAAAGAAAAAAAAGGAAAGAAAGAAGGGGATTGTTCAAATTTGATTGCACCCTTGAATGGGAGTTTAGATCCAATAAAATAGACTACTGGGAATTTAGTAGTCTTTGTATTTTATCTAATTCATTTGAGAAACGGAAATGCATTTTTGTTCTTAGAAATTACAAGCATGTAGCTGACTCTTTGGCAAAACATGGCATTAACCTCTTGCTAATTTGACTAATTTATATTTGATTTCTTAAGTACTTAACAGATGACTCTACTACTTGCATTGCGTGTTAAGAATTTTCGCTCATTTACGAAATTACTCTAGTTAAATCAATAGACGAAAAACCTTGTAATATCGTGAGACAAATTTGCACAAAATCAGACCAGAAGAAGGAGAACCTAGCCAAAAAATAAAAATTTGTTTGTGAAAACATTCAATTCTACAAAAACCTTGTTCGTGTATCAGTCACATTAACAAAATTGTCTAGCATAGATACGCCGTTCAACAAAAAAAGAACGTGTCAACCTTAGATCAAATAATAAAATGAGATCAACGGTTACAATAAACCCTAATCCATCGGCAGCCATCATCGTGTCTTATAAGTAGGAAAGGTGTGCCCCATATTGTTCATCCGCAGCCGCCTCTGCGGTGAAAGAAAAAACCTTTCCCTAACCCTCAATTATATCAAAAACAGCAGATCTCTCTCTTTGATCATAATCATATCACAACCCAACCAAGTCATGGCTGCCGATTGCAACATCTTCAACAACAAGAACAATATAATGCACTATGATTTTTCCTCTCAAAAATATAAAATATATGGTCATGTGGCTTTTGTGTCCATACACAAACATGACATAGATCTGAAGTTCAGCTGAGGTGGACTACACTGATGCTTGAGGTTGAGGATGATAATAGAAGCAATGTGAGGCAAATGACATTAAGCAAGTGCTTGCATTTGGAAATGAGTTGTGTTACAATGTTGTCGATTGATAACATATTTACTTGAAGTTAGATTGAATGTTTATATCCCCCTTCAATCTGTCTTAAATTTACATTTCGAGGCTCTTTGTATTTGTATAGTATTGAATTGGAAGATCTTTGTTAATTGTTTGTTTTTTTTAATGAGAAATTTAGCATCTTTGTTTTTTTAAAATGAGCAATTTCGCATCTTTGTTTTAACAGACAAATACAAACTTGGAAATTTCCCAAATGTTTGTTCAAGTGTTTAAGTTCCTTAGCCCTGCTATATCTCTAATGGTTGCGAATTTATTTCAAGTTAGTTTTAGTTCGTATTTTCCCTGCCTTAAATTTGTACAAGCCTGTCGTCTTTGCTTTTGGAAGATCTTGAATCTTTTTGAAGGATCTAAAAAAAAAAAAAAAAAATTGTTCAAAACAATTATCCAAGTTGTAAGTGGAAGCAGCTTGCTCAAACAGTTTGAACGTCAAAAGCCACTACCATGGCGGCACCATGGAGGTCTGTCGAATCCAACTCCAATGTGATTAGTTCTCCTGGTCTTGCACTTTTTATTCTACCGGAAGAAGCATCTATATCTTGACTATTTACTTTCATCGCAAATTATTTCCGTGAATTTTGTACGCGAAGAGGTTTACAGCGTACAAGTGTAACTAGCTAGCCAGAGAAAATAATCAACTCGAAGGTCCCAAGGAGCAGCCTGTTGAGCTTGGTTAGCTTCTTCAAAACCTAGGGTTTGTTATCGGTACATGAAATTCTTTTTATTGGATGACTTTTGAGGCTTGCCTCCACCTATGTAGTTGCAATGGTTGTAAAGAACTCAAAGTCCATTCATGACACTTAATTACTTCGTTGCAATGTTAACATCTCATTATAATGTAAGCAAGCGATCCGGAATTTTACGAAATAATCGGCGAGGGTTCAGATAATAGTCCTAAAATATTAGAATCGCGTCCCTGACCAACTGAGAAGCGGCAAAGAAGTTAAGGAGAACGAATGTGTTGCCTAGTAAGTACACTATTGCAAATACTATTTTTGTTTGAATTTGAAAACGAACCTATAGTGTTAACTCATTCCCTTTAATAGCAACGGAGAACTGGAACGAATTAAGGCTCTCTTTACTTAACTTATCAATCAATTTCGTTGCAATCATTCTTGAAATTTGCATCGAGTTAACGTTGTCAGCAAATGAATTTACGGGCTCGAGAATTGGTTAGATTTTTGCAGGGAAATTGTAATGTAGTTAGATGTTGCCATGATACGAACAGCGCGAGAAGCTAGAGAATTGCTAGAAGTCTGTGTTATGGGCTAAAAAAGGAGTTAGAAAGCTGCACATGGAAGGGGCCGGACTGTTCAAATTTCATTGCAGCCTGGAGTGGGAGTTTAGATTCAAGAAAATAGACTACCATAAATCTAGGAGTTGATAGTTCTAGTATTAATTTTATCTAATTGTTTTGGGAGTTGGAAATGCACTTTTGTTCTTAGAGATTATCTTGATTTCTTATATGCACACCTCTTTACAGAGTGCAAATTTGACAAATTTATTTGATTTCTTAAAAATTTAACATTAACAAACGACTCTACTACTACTATGCCTGTTAGGAATTTTTTTCCCTCATTTACCAAATTCTCCAAATTAAATTTATAAACAAAAAAACCTTGCAATATCGTGAGAAAGGTGTGCACAAAATCGGACCAGGAGAAGGAGAACCTAGCCAATTTTTTTGTGTGAAAACATTCAATCCTACCAAAAACCTTGCTCGTGTATCGGTCACACTAACAAAACTGTCTAGCACAGATATGGTCAGCAATCACGGTCACACCGGGCATACGTTTCAACCCTTGGATCGAATAATAAAAGGCAGATCAAACGAATTATAATAAACCCTAACACAACCAGGGCAGATTTTTGTGTCTTATAAGTAGGAAAGTTTCGGCCCTATTTTATTCATCCCCATCGCGCCTCTGAGTGAAAGTTTGAAAGAAACCAGATCTAGGTTCCCTAACCTCAACTATCAACAACAGCACATCTCTCTCTTTGATCATCATCATCACAACCCAACCAAGTCATGGCTGCCGATTGCAACATCTTCAACAACAATAATATACGCACTATGATCTTTCCTCTCAAAAATGTAGAATGTTCTTTTTTTCATTGTGTCTACTGTGTCATGTAGATGTTCTTTGATGTTCTTGATCATCTTGGCGGACTAGAAGCAACGGATCCCTCCGGCCACCTATTCAAGCCTATTGTTTGTGCTTAGTTTTGCTATCTTTGGATCTGAATGGAATTTTGGCATCATAAGATTCCCTTTGATAAGAAAGTACGGAAGTCGTGCCTGTATTGCAATGTCACCAGGCTAGGGATTTGAGTATTGTATAACCCACGTTCTTTATGTTCCAGATTGCAACCACCTATAGATTCCACATAGCGGATCATATTCTGCCACAAAATAGTTTTAAATCTCCTTCGTTTTGCAGTTAAGAGAAGTAAATGATCCACATTCTCATCGTAATTGCCACTCCTCTTCCGATGAGACTGTCCTTTGTTGCGATTGCATGTTGAATAGTGAACCAAGCAAAAGTCTCGAAACCCGAGTGCAACACTCTTTACCCATATACATTTTGGAGATATTGTGATAGGACCAGTTTGTTGAGATGTCATCCACTGGTAGCATTCCTTAGTAGTTCAGAATTACGAGGAGAAACTAGACATGTGCTTCTCATACACTTTCGGGTTGAATTTCAATTGTCGTTATTGTACCCAGAGAAAATACAATAGGAAATACTAGATTATTTACTAGAAAATTTCCTAAAATCCTTACCAAAACGTAATAATTGTAATAATGTAGGTCTTGCAACTTTTTCATACCATGACCACCATATTAGTTGCTTTTGAAGTAGCATCAAATAGGGTCATTTAGCAATACTTGACAAGCAATTCAATCGAAGCAAGGAACTATAAAATACTCTAACGACTATGAAAAGAGTTGGTATAAAATTTGTATACGAATTGCAAATGATTAGAGTCCTCTAATTTACGTAAATCGTGAAATCATACAAAAGATAAACCCCTTCAACTTGACTAAAATATGAGACAACTCATATCCCAAGAATATTTGGAAGCATGAAATCTTCAAGGAAAGGCGTGGGAATTTAAGTAATTTGACATGCTACATTTAGCGAAACTCTATTGCAAGAATGATTCCCCTTAGGGTAACGTAAATTCATAAATACATATCAAAAGAGAATCGCCAATGATCTGATTTTATCCTATAAGCTCCACAAAATTGATTCTTCATTATGCAATTGCAAACAGTGAACTTTCTACCATAGGACAGAAGCGTTATAATCTAATTATAATCCTTCTAAATGTATCGTAAATTTGTTACAATTTTCAAAGAGAAGCTAATAAATACAGCAACGAAGAAATGTATAATAATTTTCTTGTATTCCAAGCGGAAAAAACTAATAATTTCAGCAGCAAACAAGTTGAAGCAGGAATGTCTAGGTGATCTTATATTAGCAGGATAGAGATATCATAAGACAATCATGAGAAGTCTCCATTTCATAGCTAACTTCTAATCCAATCATATGTTGCAGGAAGAACCACAACATCTCACTGCTCTACACTCCACATTATCAATAAGTTCTTAGTGTACGTGGTGGCCATTGATTCTACCTAGTTACATTAGTACATATGCTGACTCTGTGTAATAATTCAAACAAGACTCGAAAGTCCAAACACATACACAAGGATCAAGTAAACAGCTATAATTAAGACAATATCAATAAAAATGAGAAAAACAAGACTTACTAATGAGAGGAGAGAAGTCATTATGGCAATCAGTTAACCAAATAAAAATAGCCAGATTGAAATGAAATTGAAGGATGAGGCAAAATAAAAATACTTCAAATTGTCATTATCGGTGCAGAGTGCAGACGCAATAAGTTTCATAAGAGAATTTAGCACTGGAAGCACCGTCCTTCAGCCTTTTCAGCTAAAATATGATCTCCTTATGTCACTTGCTTAGTTTCAGCATCGCAATTTTAGGAAGAATCATCTGTAAGGTATTTTGAAGATATTGCATGTCCATATTAATACGCATCTCTGCATAAAAAAACGTCATGGTGTAACATAAATATATGTTCACAGACAATTTGAAGAAGATACCAATAGTTTTCATAAAATAATTGAGCCAAAAAAGTGTGCAATGGATGGCAAACAAACTAAACAAATTCGATTACAAATCCAGTTGAATCCAAATACTACACAACTTGGATGCAAAATTGTTTGATAGGGCCCTCTAAATAGAGTATTTTTGGTCGCAACAATTTGGACTGTTCTCTAGCTGGAGGTCATAATCATCCATTACTCAAAAATCTCTGTACATGTCCGCAAACATGCAAAGTAACCCTTAAGCAATTTAAGAGTTCAGGCAGACTTAACCACATTCCTTCACACTTGAGAATATTAGTTTTGGAAAGTCATGATTAAAAACTCGGCTAACCTCACATGATGGCCACCTATAGGACATGTTTTCGTGTTTGTTTCTAAACCTAGATGTCAAAAAACATATTTTTGGAACCCAAATCTCAAATAATTTGTTCATTGGTTGTTGCGGGACATTCGGAGAGCAGCGATTAGGTGCGAGAACACTACAAGACTAATTCTTTTCCGTAAAGAGGGCAAATTTTTTAATACTTACAAATGGTTTGGATGATGAGAATCTTTGCACTCCATTTTCTTCTTCAACTTGTACGCCTCAAAATTAAAGAACTCATTCTTGTTTTTTGGCTTAACCATTGTATTTGGAGAGAAGGTTTGGAAGACGTAGATCCCGAAGCCCTTCTAGTGAAGCTACGACTTCTTCTTGGTCTGTACTTGGGATCTCAACTCTGGTGTCTGTTGTTGATCCACCAAATACTAGTGATGACCAGAGACCACTCTACGACTCAACTCCGACGGTGAAACTCGGGAACGAGATCCCTGATTCCGAAGAAAATTCTTTGCCACCTCGCAATCGAAGACCACCAGCTAAGTATGCGAACTATCATTGTTCCTTTTCTTCTATTTTGTCATTTTATGAACCAAAAAAACATACGGAGAAGCTGCAGCCATTCGAGAATGGAAAGATTCAATGGATGATGAATTGGAAGCACATGCACAGGCGGGGACATGGGAAATGGTGGATCATCTTCCCCGGAAAATCATTTGTTGGAAGCGAGATGGGTCTATAAAGTGAAGACCAAGTCAGATGGTGAGTTTGAACGATGTAAATCACGAGTTGTTGCAAAAGGTTATACACAAGAGTATGGAGTTGACTATGAAGAAACATTTGCACCTTGGGTTGTGAGGAATGGTTACGGTTCGTACATTACTTGTTGTTCAAAGACGACAATGGGGGCTCCATCAAATGGACGTGAAAAATACTTTTCTTCATGGTAAGTTACAAGAAGAGGTTTACATGCAACCTCCTCCAGGTTTGCCTCGTGAACCTAATCAAGTATGTAGGCTTCGACGGGCATTATATGGACTCAAACAAGCACCTCGTGCTTGGTTTGAGAAGTTTAGCAATGCGATTCTCCAGTATGGCTTTACACAAAGCTTCTGTGATTCAGCTATGTTCGTCAGATCATCAGAAAAAGGAATTGTCATTCTTCTCTTGTATGTTGCCGACATGGTTATTGGTGGCAGTGACCAACAAGGTATTACTGAACTCAAATCATACCTCAGTGATTGTTTCAAGATGAAAGATCTTGGATCCTTAAGTTACTTTCTTGGCATTGAAGTTGGCATGTCACCCACCGGTTATTTCATATCACAAGTCAAATATGCATCGAGATTCTACGGCGTGCGGGTCGTCGACAATAAGGTAATCGACACAACTCTTGAATTGAATTTAAAATACGGAGTCCAACGAGATGGGACTCTATTGTCAAATCCAACATTGTATCGTCAACTAGTAGGGGAGTCGAATTACTTAACCATTACGAGACCAGGACATAAGTCATGCGGTTCACATAGTCATCGGTTTATGTCTTGCTCCAAGGTCTACTCATTATGCGGTTGTTCTTAATTCGAGATATATCAAGGGTCTCTTCATCAAGGTTTGTGTTTCTCATCCAAGTCCGATCTCACTCTTCAAGCTTACTCAGCATTCCAATTGGGTGGGGACATTACGGATGAGAAAATCTATTAGAATACTCTTGTGTGTTCTTGGGAGACTCTTTGATTTCCTGGAGAAGTAAGAAGCAAAGTGTGGTTTCTCATTCAAGTCTTTGAAGAAGAGTATAGAGCTCTTGCTCACAAATCTCGAACTCATTTGGTTACGATGGCTTCTTTGTGATATGGGGGTTGACTTTTCGCTCCTACACCATCAGATTGTGATTACAAGGATGTTATTCAAATTACACACAATGATGCTTCCATGAACGTACGAAACATATCGAGATAGATTTTCATTTTACTCGTCATCATTTTAAGAAAGGTACAATCACTCTTCCGCATGTCAAATCAGAATTTCAAGTGGCTGATCTTTTCACCAAGACTCACTGCGACTCGTCTTCAATTCTTAATTTCCGGACTCAAGATGTGTACTCCACCACACGAAGTCCGGGGTGTTAATATATGGTCAAGATATTATATATATTGACATTATTGTGTTGTTATTTAGTTATAACTTGCATATATTCTTCTTGCATATATCCTAGATATTGTTAGGTGTATCTTTTATTTGCCTTATCTAGTTGTGTAAAGTTGTATAAATCGGGATATTGCCTATCAATGAATATACGAGAGAATTATTCTCACATATACATTAGAATCACTATGCTCATGATTATCGGTTTATAAGTCCGCAACAATGAAATTAAAACCTTAGTGATGTTAGGGGTTTGTGCATTTTGCCAAACTAAATCATCTTCTCTTCAGAAATGCATCCAATTGTTCCATGATAGAACTCAAAGGTGCCAAGGAGCAGCCTGTTGAGCTTTGTCAATATTAGCTTCTTCAAAACCTGGGGTTTATCTAATAGTGTGAAACCTAATTGTTAACGGTACATGAAATTCTTTTTGTTGGATTTTGTTTTTGAAACAACCATGTAGCGACTCTTTTGCCAAACATGGTATTATCCTTGCCATGGATGATGCATGGTCCAATATCCTTCTTGAATTAACTTGGCTAATTTGATTTCTTAGGTATTTTGAGAGATGACTCTACTCCGCAATGCGTGTTAAGAATTTTTCTCATTTATGAAATTCTTCATATTAAATGAATAGACGAAAAACCTTGTAATATCGTGAGAAAGTTGTGCACAAAATCGGACCAGTATATATAAGGAGAACCTAGTCAACTTTTTTGTGTGAAAACAATCCTACAAAAAACCTTCTCGTGTACCAGTCACGTTAACAAAACTATCTAGTATCTAGCAAAGATATCCCAGGTAGGACAAATAATACGTGTTTACCTTAGGTCGAACAATAAAAGGAGATCAACGATTACAATAAACCCTAATCCAACCAGGGCTGATTTACGTATCGCATAAGTAGGAGAGTTGTGCCCCATCTTGTTCATGCCGCCTCTGTGGTGAAACAAAGAAAGAAACCAGATCTAGGTTGTCTAACCTCAAAAATATCAACAACCGGATATCTCTCTCTTCAATCATCATCATCGCAAGTCATGGCTGCCAATAACATCTTCAACATTATGATTTTTCCTCTCACAGAAGTAAAATATCTTCTCCTTCATTGAGTGTGGTTTGGATTTGCTGTCTATCTTACATCTTCAACATTAGATGCTTGAAGTTGTGATACTGAGCAATGTGATGCCAGAGACACTGAGAAGTGTTTGCATATTGAAATGAACTGTTACAATGTTTCCGATCTATTGATATCATGTTTACTGAAGTTAGTTTGAATTATTTTCCCCTTAAATCTGTGTTAAATTTATGTTCAAAATCCTTTTATATGCACAACTTTCCCTTGGAAATTCGTCATAAATAGATTACCCAAATGTTTGTGGAAGTGCTAACACACAGTTATTGACAGAAAATACCCAATGTAAATGAGAAATTTCCCAAGTGTTTAATTTCCTTAGCACTGCAATGTTTTTAATGATTACGAATTTATATCAAATTAGTTTAAATTTTTATTTGCACTACCTTATATGTTTGTTCAAGCCTGTTGTCCGTCGTGCATAGTTTTGTTTTTTGGAAGATCTTTGAATCTTTTTGAAGGGAATTTTGGCATCATAGAAACAATTTTTTTCCAAGTTGTAAAGTATCGTTGCTATGAACTCGTTAGAAATAGTCTCCACTTTGGTTTGACAACAACAAGACCAAAAATGCACAGATCAACAACCGAGAAATATTTTAATTCTATCGAGTTGAATGCAATATGCGCTCGACAACATGACTATGGAATTCTTCTGTATAATCTATGTGTTAATATTTTTTTAGTGTAAGCCGGAGCAAATTGATGAAAAGTGCGCCATGGGTGTGTTTTTCTTGCACATGTTCGAGAAAATGAAACTTTCGATTTTCTTACCCAAGTCTGTCCAACTACGGGTGATCCATTCCCTTGGTCGTCCATTTTAATTTCTGGGAAAAAGCATCTACCTTGACTATTTACTTTCGAGGAAAATTCTTTTCGTGAATTTCTTACAGAGGTTTACTGACATACAAGTCTAGGTAGGTAACTAGCCAAAGAAATTCTTTTGGTTTATTGTACATGAGATTCTTTTTATTGAGGGTTGCTTGTTCGAATTCTACCAATGTATGTAAAGGACTCAAATTCCATTCTTGACACCTATAATGCAATGTCAACATCTCATCATAAAGTCATCAAGCTGATTGGACTTTTACGAAATAATCGGCGCGGGAATTCAGATAATAGGCCTCGAGATATAATAATCGGAGTCGTCCCGGACCAATTGAGCAGACTACAAAGAAGTTAAGGGCACGAATATATGTTGATCAGTAAGTAAACTCTACATATTGCAGCGTGCCGGTGTAGATACCATTTTGGTTTGAATTTGAAAACGTGCCTATACTCTTAAATCATTCCCTTGAATGGCAGCGGTGGACTTGAACAATTACGACCAACGGCTCTTTGTAATCAATGTTAAAATTTATATCCGGTTAACGTCCTAAGCAAATGAATTTACGGGCTCCAAATTGGTTGCTAAGAGTTGGGGTGTCTGTAGTTTGGTGGATTTCTTGATTGTCTTGGAACTAGTTTATATGCTTGTAAGACTTTCAATCAACAAGGATGCCCGAGGGAATCGAAAATGAAACACATTTTTATTGATTGTGCCTTTACTCAGAGATTCGGAATTCTCTGGATTATATGATTCGCATGGCACATTTAAAGGAGTGTAGCATGTTTCAGGTTAACAATATGCACATTTTTATTGATTGTGCCTTTATAGATTAGATCCTTATATTGTCAGACGGTCTTGGTTCACTCTAGGGAAAATCTGGAAAGCCAGGTGCTCTTTTACTTTTGAAAGTGTGAAGGCACGAACAAGATTTCCCAGCTCATTAGGATTTATGAATGATTGGAGTGACTGGAATACACTGACTGTCTAGACTTCTTTTAACATGATTGATAGAAATGGGAGATGGAAATGCCCAGATGCACCCTTTGTAAAATTGAATTTTGACATTTGCTTTTATATTTGAAACCAAGTATTCCTGGGGAGGGACTATGGGGAATGTTGCGGGAACTTGTGATGGAGTTAGATCACGAGACCCCGCATTACTATAAGCCGTGTTATGGGCTCAAAGAAAGAGTTGGAAACCTGCACATTGAAGGGGGCGGTTTTTTCAAAATAAAAGAAAAAAAAGGAAAGAAAGAAGGGGATTGTTCAAATTTGATTGCACCCTTGAATGGGAGTTTAGATCCAATAAAATAGACTACTGGGAATTTAGTAGTCTTTGTATTTTATCTAATTCATTTGAGAAACGGAAATGCATTTTTGTTCTTAGAAATTACAAGCATGTAGCGACTCTTTGGCAAAACATGGCATTAACCTCTTGCTAATTTGACTAATTTATATTTGATTTCTTAAGTACTTAACAGATGACTCTACTACTTGCATTGCGTGTTAAGAATTTTCGCTCATTTACGAAATTACTCTAGTTAAATCAATAAGCGAAAAACCTTGTAATATCGTGAGACAAATTTGCACAAAATCAGACCAGGAAGAAGGAGAACCTAGCCAAAAAATAAAAATTTGTTTGTGAAAACATTCAATTCTACAAAAACCTTGTTCGTGTATCGGTCACATTAACAAAATTGTCTAGCATAGATACGCCGTTCAACAAAAAAAGAACGTGTCAACCTTAGATCAAATAATAAAATGAGATCAACGGTTACAATAAACCCTAATCCATACGGGCAGACATATGTGTCTTATAAGTAGGAAAAGGTGTGCCCCATATTGTTCATCCGCATGACACCCTGCGGTGAAAGAAAAAACCTTTCCCTAACCCTCAATTATATCAAAAAGCAGATCTCTCTTTGATCATAATCATATCACAACCCAACCAAGTCATGGCTGCCGATTGCAACATCTTCAACAACAAGAACAATATAATGCACTATGATTTTCCTCTCAAAAATATAAAATATATGGTCATGTGGCTTTTGTGTCCATACAGCAAACATGACATAGATGCGAAGTTCATTTGAGGTGGACTACAACGATGCTTGAGGTTGAGGATGATAATAGAAGCAATGTGAGGCAAATGACATTAAGCAAGTGCTTGCATTTGGAAATGAGTTGTGTTACAATGTTGTCGATTGATAACATATTTCTTGAAGTTAGATTGAATGTTTATATCCCCCTTCAATACGTCTTAAATTTCGTTCGAGACTCTTGTATTTGTATAGTATTGAATTGGAAGATCTTTGTTAATTGTTTGTTTTTTTTAATGAGAAATTTAGCATCTTTGTTTTTATAATGAGCAATTTCGCATCTTTGTTTTTATGAGACAAATACAAACTTGGAAATTTCCCAAATGTTTGTTCAAGTGTTTAAGTTCCTTAGCCCTGCTTATATCTCTAATGGTTGCGAATTTATTTCAAGTTAGTTTTAGTTCGTATTTTCCCGCCTTAAATTTGTACAAGCCTGTCGTCTTTGCTTTTGGAAGATCTTGAATCTTTTTGAAGGATCTAAAAAAAAAAAAAAAAAAAATTGTTCAAAACAATTATCCAAGTTGTAAGTGGAAGCGGCTTGCTCAACCAGTTTGAACGTCCAAAAGCCACTACCATGGCGGCACCATGGAGGTCTGTCGAATCCAACTCCAATGTGATTAGTTCTCCTGGTCTTGCACTTTTTATTCTACCGGAAGAAGCATCTATATCTTGACTATTTACTTTCATCGCAAATTATTTCCGTGAATTTTGTACGCGAAGAGGTTTACGTACAAGAGTTACTTCTAGCCGAGAGAAAATAATCAACTCGAAGGTCCCAAGGAGCAGCCTGTTGAGCTTGGTTAGCTTCTTCAAAACCTAGGGTTTGTTATCGGTACATGAAATTCTTTTTATTGGATGACTTTTGAGGCTTGCCTCCACCTATGTAGTTGCAATGGTTGTAAAGAACTCAAAGTCCATTCATGACACTTAATTACTTCGTTGCAATGTTAACATCTCATTATAATGTAAGCAAGGCGATCGGAATTTTACGAAATAATCAGCGAGGGTTCGAGATAATAGTCCTAAAATATTAGAATCGCGTCACGACCAAGCGAAGCGGCAAAGAAGTTAAGGAGAACGAATGTGTTGCCTAGTAAGTACACTATTGCAAATACTATTTTTGTTTGAATTTGAAAACGAACTTATAGTGTTAACTCATTCCCTTTAATGGCAACGGGAGAACTCGGAACAATTAAGGCTCTCTTTACTTAACTTATCAATCACTTTCGTTGCAATCATTCTTGAAATTTGCATCGAGTTAACGTTGAGCCAACAAATGAATTTCGGGCTCGGAATTGGTTAGATTTTTTTGGTGGAAATTGTAATGTAGTTAGATGTTGCCATGATACCCCGAGCAGTAGCGCGAAGCTGAGAATTGCTAGAAGTTTGTGTTATGGGCTAAAAAAGGAGTTAGAAAGCTGCACATGGAAGGGGCCGGACTGTTCAAATTTCATTGCGCACTGGAGTGGGAGTTTAGATTCAAGAAAATAGACTACCATAAATCTAGGAGTTGATAGTTCTAGTATTAATTTTATCTAATTGTTTTGGGAGTTGGAAATGCACTTTTGTTCTTAGAGATTATCTTGATTTCTTATATGCACACCTCTTTCTTTCAGAGTGCAAATTTGACAAATTTATTTGATTTCTTAAAATTTAACATTAACAAACGACTCTACTACTACTATGCTGTTAGGAATTTTTTTTCCCTCATTTACCAAATTCTCCAAATTAAATTTATAAACAAAAAAACCTTGCAATATCGTGAGAAAGGTGTGCACAAAATCGGACCGGGAGAAGGAGAACCTAGCCAATTTTTTTGTGTGAAAACATTCAATCCTACCAAAAACCTTGCTCGTGTATCGGTCACACTAACAAAACTGTCTAGCATGATATGGTCGGCAATCACGGTCTCACCGGGCATACGTTTCAACCCTTGGATCGAATAATAAAAGGCGGATCAAACGAATTATAATAAACCCTAACACAACCGGGCAGATTTTTGTGTCTTATAAGTAGGAAAGTTTCGGCCCTATTTTATTCATCCCGATCCGCGCCTCCGTAGTGAAAGTTTGAAAGAAAACCAGGATCTAGGTTCCCTAACCTCAACTATCAACAATAAAGACATCTCTCTCTTTGATCATCATCATCACAACCCAACCAAGTCATGGCTGCCGATTGCAACATCTTCAACAACAATAATATACGCACTATGATCTTTCCTCTCAAAAATGAGAATGTTCTTTTTTCATTGTGTCTCTTGTGTCATGTAGATGTTCTTTGATGTTCTTGATCATCTTGGCGGACTAGAAACAACGGATCCCTCCGGCCACCTATTCAAGACTATTGTTTGTGCTTAGTTTTGCTATCTTTGGATCTGAATGGAATTTTGGCATCATAAGATTCCCTTTGATAAGAAAGTACGGAAGTCGTGCTGTATGTGCAATGTCACCAGGCTAGGGATTTGAGTATTGTATAACCCCGTTCTTTATGTTCCAGATTGCAACCACCTATAGATTCCACATAGCGGATCATATTATGCATACAAAATAGTTTTAAATCTCCTTCGTTTCTGCAGTTAAGAAAGTAAATGATCCACATTCTCATCTGTAATTGCCCACTCCTCTTACGATGAGGCTGTCCCTTGTTGCGTGCATGTTGAATAGTGAACCAAGCAAAAAAGTCTGAAACCTGAGTGCAACACTCTTTACCCATATACATTTTGGAGATATTGTGATAGGACCGGTTTGTTGAGATGTCATCCTTGGTAGCATTCCTTAGTAATTCTGACTAATTACAGGGGAGAAACTAGACATGTGCTTCTCATACACTTTGGGTTGAATTTCAATTGTCGTTATTGTACCCAGAAAATACAATAGGAAATACTAGATTATTTACTAGAAAATTTC